>ML661883.1:11864915-11959803 GCA_007570785.1 Antilocapra americana | reverse complement strand
GATGAGCCAGCTCATGGCTCAGTGTTACCCAGACTTAGGAAGGCTCAGCAAACCCCTGCAGTGAAAGCTTTTACCTCTGAGAGGACGAGATGGCAGGGCTTTTAGGCTTTCTTTTAGAATAGTTTATAAGTAGAGGAGAGTGAGCTGGAACTATTGTGTTCATTTAATAACGGAGGTCACCTTGCCACATGCACAGCTTTCTCATCTGCTCTTGTCTCAGGTGGAAAGCTTACGACCTATTTGTTACTTGGGCGGAACTACCTGGAAATTAACTTGCTCAAACAACGGAGGCAGCAAAAGCAATATGTAGGAACCCCTCATGGGGATTTACTCCTTCATTACCATGGTCTCTGTCATCATAGCGTCATGGCAACCTTGCTGGATGCAAAGGTGGTGTTGAAAGTGTATGAGTGTGTGTTTGCGTCTGTGTGTGTGTGTATAGATGTAAATATCTATTTGACATACAAAAAGTAAAGTAAAGTTGCTCAGTCGTGTCCAACTCTTTGCGACCCCATGGACTGTAGCCTACCAGGTTCCACTGTCCATGGGATTTTCCAGGCAAGAATACTGGAGTGGGTTGCCATTTCCTTCCCCAGGAGATCTTCCCAACCCAGGGATTGAACCTGGGTCTCCTGCATTGTAGGCAGATGCTTTACCATCTGAGCCACCAGGGAAGTCCATATATATGACACACACACACACACATATATATAAAACAAGCAGTATATCAACATTTTGTGTATGGTATCTCTGTATAACTTTCCAACAACCCTGCAAATATGTGAATTTTAAATTTTCATTTCATGTATCAACACACTAAAGCTCAAAAAAGACTGGATCACCCTAAGGACTCTCACTCAATAATCAATAAAACCAGAACTATGTCCCCGATGTTATTGGCTCCCAAGCCCCTCATAGCTCCATTTATACCTTATTTGCAATCATCTAGTTAACAAATGATTGTTGATATTGACTATTAGGTGCTTGGCACCTTGCATGGTGGTTGGGATACCAAAATGGAAAGGCACTGTCTTTAGGAAGCCCACAGTCTAGTAAAATATTTGGGAGTTTGCTTTAACCACTAAAGCACTGTGCAAATATTAGCTGCTTTTGTGGGATTAAAGCAAAGTCACTTTTATCTTTCACCCATTTCTTAAGGAGCTGTGTCAACCTCACCTCCGAACTTTGCATCTCTTATCTCTTCTCCTTGGGCTGACCTGCAGCCTGTAGGTGAAATGTTTGCCTCTGGTCTCTAGGTTCCTTTCAGCTGGTTCCCTGTTTGTTGACTCCCTGGCTCTGTCCACCACATGTTCTGCTCACCTGCCAGGTAGCCTTACCTGGTTGGTCCTGCCTTTTAGTATCTGATTCCTTTAAGTTGGGACTTTCTTGACTATGCCAAAGCCTTTGACTGTGTGGATCACAATAAACTGTGGAAAACTTTTCAAGAGATGGGAATACCAGACCCCTTGACCTGTCTCTTGAGAAACCTGTATGCAGGTCAGGAAGCAACAGTTAGAACTGGACAAGGAACAACAAACTGGTTCCAAATAGGAAAAGGAGTATGTCAAGGCTGTATATTGTCACCCTGCTTATTTAACTTATATGCAGAGTACATCATGAGAAACGCTGGGCTGGAAGAAGCACAAGCTGGAATCAAGATTGCTGGGAGGAATATCAATAACCTCAGATATGCAGATGACACCACCCTTATGGCAGAAAGTGAAGAGGAACTAAAAAGCCTCTTGAGGAAAGTGAAAGAGGAAAGTGAAAAAGTTGGCTTAAAGCTCAATATTCAGAAAACTAAGATCATGGCATCCAGTCCCATCATTTCATGGGAAATAGATGGGGAAACAGTGGAAACAGTGGCTGGCTTTATTTTGGGGGGCTCCAAAATCACTGCATATGGTGGTTGCAGCCATGAAATTAAAAGACGCTTACTCCTTGGAAGGAAAGCTATGACCAACCTAGATAGCACACTGAAAAGCAGAGACATTACTTTGTCAACAAAAGTCTGTCCAGTCAAGGCTATGATTTTTCCAGTAGTCATATCTGGATGTGAGAGTTGGATGGTGAAGAAAGCTGAGCACCAAAGAATTGATGCATTTGAACTGTGGTGTTGGAGAAGACTCTTGAGAGTCTTCCTTGGACTCCAAGGAGATCCAACCAGTCCATCCTAAAGGAGATCAGTCCTAGGTGTTCATTGGAAGGACTGATGTTGAACCTGAAACTCCAGTACTTTGGTTACCTCATGCGCAGAGTTGACTCATTGGAAAAGACCCTGATGCTGGGAAGGATTGGGGGCAGGAGGAGAAGGGGAAGACAGAGGATGAGATAGATGGATGGTATCACCAACTCGATGGACATGAGTTTGGGTAAAATCCAGGAGTTGGTGATGGACAGGGAGGCCTGGCATGCTGTGATTCACGGGGTTACAGAGAGTTGGACATGACTGAGTGACTGAACTGAACGGAGTCAGAGTCCTGTCCTGACAGGAAGAAAAGGCAGCATCCAAGTTCAATTTTGTTTTGCTTGCAGCTGGTGAGTTTTGTTTGTTTTGTGCATGAAAAAGGATCTGCTTTCAGCCTCAGCTTTGAAACAGAAATTGGCCTGTAACCAGACTAAACTACCATGCTCTCTGTCACATAAAGACCTTGTAATAAAAGAAATGGGCTTCGCAGGCAGTGGTAAAGAATCTGCCTGCTAATGCAGGAGATGCAAGAGATGCAGGTTCGATTCCTGGGTCAGGAAGATCTCTTGGAGTAGGAAATGGTAACCCACTCTAGTATTCTTGCCTGGAGAATCCCATGGACAGAGGAGCCTGGAAGGCTACAGTCCACGGGGTTGCAAAGAGTCAAAAACAACTGAGCATACACACACAATAAAAGAAAGCTCTGGGTTTTGAAGTGATATATATTAACCCATTTAATGTATTGTACCATTTGTTTTCCCAGAAACACTGTGAGTATGTAGATTGAGACTTGTATCACAGACAGGAAACTGAGCTGGAGAAGTCAGAATTTTATCCAGGCTCACTTGCCTGGCACACGCAATAGAGATCACTCATTTGTTTATCTGTCAGGCATCAAAGCCTGCATTTGTTTTCAATGATGAATGTACAGACTGCCTTTCATCTTACAATATCTAAACTGGTTCCATGTTGGTCTGTTCTATATTAATGGCCATATTCCAGACTGAGGTTGAGAGGCAAATGACCTCTGTATTATTCAAATGGATATTTCTTTGAATTAGGCAAAGTCTAATTTCTGGATGAATTAAAAAAAAAAAAAAAAAAACTTAGAGGAATGGCAGACCAGAACTTCTTTACTATTTGTCTGAGGTGACTGCCATTGAAGGAGCACCTGAGACAGTGATTGGATGAATGTGATTCGCTGATGGGGAGGGCTCTCCGAAAAGAGGAAATGCAGGAAATAGGATGGGCAGGGAAGGCAGCTAACCAAGTACATGGTTCTCAGCTGTATCGGGCCTCCACCTGACCACATAGGGAGCTCTGGAACAGAAAAGTCAAGCAAGTTATTGCCATCTTGAGGCAAGGGGGCTGGCCTTTGTAGAAGGTGAGAACCATCTTCTTCCAGCAGCTGGGGAATTGGTACAGGGTCCAGGTAAAGAGAATCCAGAGAGAAAACCAATATCCCCTCTCTGCTTCCCTCAGACATTTGGAGGATTGATTGATGAGGGCTACAGACAACCATCTGCACTGCTGTAGAAAGAATAATTTAAAAGGTTGAATTGAAACTAATTAGAACCCACTATCTTTTAAATGATTGGATCCACTGAACCAGTAGATTAAGTACAAAAAAGTTGGAAAGCTAGTCTTAAATGGTTAATTTCTTCTCCCATTTTCAAAAACATTAAATTCATATGTGAGTATGTTTGGTCAATGCCCGACTACCTACAGAACCTTCTGATGTTCCTTCTGATGATGTCTTCACTGAGATCCCATTGCCAGCTTTGAGACTGCTGATTTCAAGGCGCTTCAAAAAAATAAAATAAAACCTCCATTTACTTTCTGCAGAAGATGACTGTCTGCTCCCTTCTAGCTGGGCCAGAGGGAGCATTCAAAATACATTGCTAGAAGTAATTGAAATTTTCTCTGCTATTTAAATTGCAATTCACCCCTGAAAACTTCATTTTATCAAACCTCCTGGCTAATATTATTTTTCATGCTCAGTTATTCTCCCCAAATACACATATGGGAGATGCAGAAGCCCAAAGGAAGACTGTTCCAAAGTCCCTTAAAGAAGCCTCAGGTACTAACATACTCACTGCCATGTAACAAAACTCAAAGAACTGACCTCTACCACGGCAGGCAGGTGTGGGTTAGGGCAGAGGGTGCCCTACTTAGAGTCAGAGGAATTAATTTGCCTCTCACTAGTGGTGTACCCATGAGCAAATCATATCATCTCTCTGAGACTTTTGGTTCAGTTCTCTAAAACGTATTTAGGAACACTGTCCCTGCCTATCTCACAGAGTTGTTGTAAATATTTTATTAATTATTTATATGATACAGTTCTACACAAAGGAAGTATAGCTGGAAATGATGTATTTTAGCCAAATGTTTAAAAATCCACAATTAAGCCTACGGTAGGCAGAATTCTAAGATGGCCTCCAAGAATCTCACCACCTAGTATATACACCTTATAACTCCCTTTGGGCTTCCCTGGTAGCTCAGCTAGTAAAGAATCTGCCTGCAATGCAGATTCGATTTCAGGGTCAGGAAGATACCCTGAAGAAGTGCTACTCCAGTATTCTTGGGCTTTCCTGACGGCTCATATGTCAAAGAATCCACTTGGGTTTGATCCCTGGATTGGGAAGATCCCCTGGAGGAGGGCATGGCAACCCACTCCAGTATTCTTGCCTGCAGAATCCCCATGGACAGAGGAGCCTGGCAGGCTGCAGTCCATGGGGTCACAGAGAATCAGACACTAAGCACAGCACATAGTCCCTTTTCCTTGAGAAAGTCCTGTGAATAAGATAGATATTCACTACTATGATTAGCTTATGTAATATAAGACTCAAGCTTAACGACTAGAAAAACATTCTTCCTGCTGGCTTTGAGAAAGTAAGCATCTTGGTCATGGTTTAGACCTAAAAGTGACTTCTAGCAGCTGATGTAAATCAGCTAGTGATGAAACAGGAACCTCAGTCCTATACCAACAATTTAAATTCTGCCAACAACCTGAATGAGTATGAAAGAAGACTCTGAATTTAACAAGAGAACATATAGTCCAACCTACATGCTGTAAGACTCAGTTATACTGTGCCAGGATTTCCAGTCTACAAAAACTATGATGTAATATCTGAGGGTTGTTTTAGCTGCTAAGTTTGTGATAATTTGATATATAGCTATAAAAACCAAATATACAATCAACTATTCTGAAATGGCAGATTGAAGGCAACCTCTGAAATCCACTCCTCCATAAAAGCAATGAGAGCACTAGTGAAAACTGTCAAAATAAACTTTTTTAGAACTCTGAAAAATCATTAAAGGTTTGCAACAATTCAAGTAGCATTTATTCAAGAAGAATGGCTGGATCTCAGCAAGGATAGTGAGTTTTGTGGCGTTTTAATCTGTGCCCATCACCCTCTCCCCATCTCTTCAGTGGCACTGAGAGCCAATAGGCTCACAGCTACAGTCTCTGTGAAAAACGGTAGCCAAGTTGCTACTGAAAGAAATAAAATGGGTTCAGAGCTTTCCAGAAGCCCCATTTCCAGAGAACTGTCACTATTTGCCCTGTCTGACAGTTCACAACAAAGCTCCATTCTCAGGGATTGTCTTTATTTGAACTAATCAGAATTTGCTTTTTGTTAAGAGCCCTGCCCACAGAGTATTTGTCAAATACAATCAGTGGCAATTGTTTAATATCACAGCTGCCTGAGGATATTTTAACAGTTGGAGCTAACAGAAGGCTAACTAAATTTTTTAAAAAGAACAACTGGTTAATAAGATGCCCATAGGGGTCTTTGGAAAAGCCTCAGTGTACTCCTAGGAAATTTAGAAACCCATGTGCATTTTTAGGACTGCATATGTCCAGGAAAGATTTGATAAAGTCTACTCTCTTACCTATGGTTATCTTGAGTGTCTGTATGAGCAAGAAACTTAGGATAAGTTAGGGCTGTAAGCTGGCTGCTAGAGCACTTAGAACACACACGTGTGTGTGCGCACACATGAAGTCCTTAAAAATGCTGGATTATTAGCTCAGACAATTTCCAGGAAACCTCTATCCAGTCATTAGCTAACCATCACGCCAACTGAATAGAGGCTTTGGTGGTTGCATCATACAGAAGAATACAGGTTTTACAGAATTAGTCCAAGAAAGTCACAAAAACACAAGACAGCAGCTACAACAACAAAGCACAAAAGAGAGAGAGAATCTGATTTCCAGAGTTTATACACAGTATTATTTAAAACGTCCACTTCAAAAAAGGTGAAAACTTATTTTAAAAGATACACGCACCCCAGTGTTCATAGCAGCACAATTTATAATAGCCAAGATGGAAGCAACCTAAATGCCAGTCAATAGATAACTGGATAAAGAAGGTGTGAAGTATGTATGTATGTGTATATATATATAATGGGAACCATAAAAAAGAATGAAATAATTCCATTTGCAATAACATGGGTGGACCTAGAGATTATCATACTAAGTGAACTAAGTCAGATAGAAAAACACACATATCACAGGATATCACTTGTAAGTAGAATCTTTAAAAAATATATACAAATGAACTTATTTACAAGGAGAAATAGACTCAAAGACATAGAAAACAAACTTATGGTTACCAAAGGGGAACAGGAGAGGAGAGATAAATTAGAAGCTTGGGATTAACGGACACACAGTGCTATACAAAAACAGGTAAACAAGGACCTCCTATATGGCAGTATATGAGAACTCTATTCAGTATGTTGTAATAACCTATAATGGAAAAGAATCTGAAAAAGAATAGAGAGAGACAGATAGATAGCTATGTAACTGATTCACTTTGCTGGATACCTGAAATGAACACAACATTATAAATCAACTATATTTCAATAAAATGCTTTTTGCATTGGGAAAAACTCCAATTATCAATAACAATAGCAAAAAATATGAGATACAAAGAAATCGGGGCATATAGCCCACACAAAGGAGAAAAAATAATTTACAGAAATTGTCCCTGAGAAAGCCCAGGCATTAGACTTACTAGATAAAGACAAATCAGTAATCATAAATATATTAAAAGAACTCCAAGAAACCATTTCTAAAGGATTAAAGGAATGTATGAGAAAAATGTGTCATCAAAGACTATCAATTATAAAAAAGTCTGCCCAACTTCAGACTTGAGCAGGTTGAAGCATTAGTAAACTTTAAAATAGATCAATTGGGATTACTAAATATAAAGACTAAAATTAGAAAGTAATAAAAGAAAATAAACAGGAACTTTCAAGACACCATTCTGTAAGGCTTTCAGTTTACATCACAGTAAAAGAAGACTACATATCAATATCCCATATGAGCACAGACAAAAAAATTCTCAAAAATTACTAGCAAACTGAATTCAACAATATATAAAAATGATTATATACCATGAATAATACCATCTCAGGAAAGAAAAGTTGGCTCAGCATACAGAAGCAATTAATATAACACATTATATCAACAGAATAAAGTTTAAAAATCACAATGTCATCTCAATCGCTGAAAAAATAATTTGACAAAATCCAACACTCTCATGATAAAAACACTCCAGCTCAGAATAGAAAGAAATTTCCTCAAATGATAAAGGACATCTGTGAAAAAAACCTGCTAACATCTTACAAAATAATGAAACACTGAAACTTTTTTCCCCTAAGATTAGGAGTAAGACAAGATATCTGCTGTTGCCATTTCTATTCAATATTGTTCTGCAGGTTCTTGCCAGAAAGTTTAAACAAGGAAAAGAGATTAAAGGCCTCCAGACTGAAAGGAAGAAGAAAACTATCTCTATTTGAAGATAGCATAACTTTGTCCATAGAAAAAAGGAGTGGACTAAAAAGATATTAAAACAAATAAATGAATTCATCAAGATCATAAGACACAAAATCAGAATATAAAATTCAAATATATTTCTATACACTTATAATGAACTATCTGAAAATAAAATTAGGGAAACAGTTCAATTTACAATAGCATCAAGAAGAACAAAATACTTAATAAATTTAAGAAAAGAAGTACTATACTTGTACACTAAAGGCTATAAAACACTATGGAAAGAAAGTAATGAAGACATAAATAAATGGAAAAATACCCCATGCTCATGGATTAGAAAAATTAATGTTGTTAAGAAGGTAATACTCCCAAATTTTATCTGAAGATTCATTGCAATCCCTATCAAAACCCCAGCTGGCTTATTTGAAGAAATTGACAAGGTGATCCTAAAATGTATATGGAAATACAGGGACCCAGGAGAGCTGAAACAATCTTGACATGAATGAACACAGTTGGAGGAGTCACACTTCTTGATTTCAAAACTTATAACACAGCAACAGTAATCAAGACAGTGAGGAGTTGGCTTACTGTTGGTATACAAATCAACGGGATAGAACTGAGAGTCCAGAAATAAACCCCTTCATTTATGGTCAATTGACTTTGACAAGACTACCAAGACAATACACTTGGGAAAAAGAATAGTGTTTTCAACAAATGAGGCTAGGACAATCAGATATCCACATGAACAAAGAATGAAAGTACTTAATATCACATACAAAAGTTAACTCAAAATGGATGAGAAAACTAAATATCAGACTAAAACTATATGACACTTAGAAGAAAACATAAGAGTAAGTCTTCATGGTCTTGGATCAAGCAATGCATTCTTAAATAGGACACCAAAACATAAGAAATAAAAGAAAAAGCTAAATTGAACTTCATCAAAATTAAAAAGATTTGTGCTTTTTAAAAGATGCTATCAAATAGTAGCAATATTCGTCATAATTGCCAAAATGTGGAAGTAATCCAAGTGTCCATCAACTGATGGATATATCGGTTCAGCTCAGTCGTGTAGTGCAGCACGCCAGGCCTCCCTGTCCATCACCAACTCCCAGAGTTTACTCAAATCCATGTCCATCGAGTCGGTGATGCCATCCAGCCATCTCATCCACTTTTGTCCCCTTCTCCTCCTGCCTTCAGTCTTTCCCAGCATCAGGGTCTTTTCCACTCAGTTCATCAGGTGGCCAAAGAATTGGACTTCAGCTTCAGCATCAGTCCTTCCAATGAATATTCAGGACTGGTTTCCTTTAGGATTGATAGATACATAAGTCCTGTCTATTTTTGCAAATAATGTTTTACTGGAACACAGTCATGTTCATTTGCTTATGTATTATCTTTGGCTAGTTTCATGCTACAATAGCAGAGCTCAGGAGTTGCAACAGAGACTGACCACATCACCTGTAAAAACTAAAACACTTATTGTCTGGCTGGCCCTTTACAGAGAAAAAATTTGCTTACCCATAATCTAGGGTACATGGTCATTCATAAGGCATTTCAAAATAAAAACAAACAAAAAGAACAATAATCTCACATATCCCTCTCACTAACTATGCCTCTAAACTCTACTAGACAAGAAGCAGTAAAGTATATAGTTGCTTAGTCACTCTGTAACCTTGAACAAGTTATGTGAACACTCTGAGTCTTGGTTTCCTCACCTCTAAAATCAATGTAATAATATCTGCTTCATTGGATTGCCATGGAAAGAGATTAACTGAGGTAAGATGTCTTGCATGATGAATTGTTCCCTTCAGAAAAGATGCTGAAGTCCTAAACCTCAATATCTCAGAATGGGATTTTATTTGAAAATAAAGTTAGGACATGAACTGGAGCAAACTCCAGGAGATAGTGAAGGACAGAATAGCCTGGTATGCTACAGTCCATGGGGTCGCAAAGAGTCAGACATGACTTATCACCTTACAACAACAGATATAATTAGCTAAGATGAGGTCATAGTGGGATAAGGCAGGATCTCCCTCCAATAGGATTGATGTCCATATAAGAAGATGGCCATATGAAGACCTAGACACAGGGAAAATGCCATGGAACAATGGAGCAGAGAATGGAGTGATGCTACCACAAGCCAAGGAATGCCTGGGCTACCAGAAGCTAAGAGGTAGCAAGGAAGAATCCCCTTCCAGAGGCTTTCAAGGCAGTTATGTCCTGTCAACACCTTGATTTCAGACATCTAGCTTCAAAACTGTGAAAGAATACATTTCCACTGTTTTAAGTCACCCAGTTTGTGGAATTTTGTTATGGCGACACTGTGAAACGAATACACATGTGAAACTTTGGAACAATGCCTAGCCTGTGATAACTCCATAATTCATGCGAGAAATTAGTCTAGATGTTTTTACCTTGTTGTTTCTGTTAATCTTAAAAAAATTTTATGGTCGGTATGTTATTCTGCTCAGGCTAACCTAATGAAATACCATAGGCTGGTGGTTTAAACAATAGAAATGTATTTATTTATTTGTTTATTTATTTAGGCCATTCGAGGAGGCTTATGGGATCTTAGCTCCCCAACCAGATATTGAACCTGGGGCCACAGTAGTGAAAGCATGGATTCCTAATCCCTGAGACCCTCCAGGAGTCCCTGGAATGCTGATTCACAGTAATTCTGGTTTCTTTACAGCTCTGTAGTCTAGTCTAGGTCAGCAAATATTTTGACTTCCACTCCTGGGGCCAGGCACTAATCTCAGGGTTGAGCACCTACTGTATCTGCCTCTAAATAACTCTTCAAGGTATTTATTCTTATTTTCCAAATGACAAAACCAAGGTTACTTATCACATGATCTGCCCAACAGTGCACGGCTCATAAGTGGCATCTCTCTGGCTCCCAAGGCCATGCTCCTTTCACTGTGTATGTTTGCTTTCATTGGCTCACAGGCCCTCTCCAAAAATATTTGTCTGCTCTGCTTCAATGAGTTATTTTCGAAAAGTTTATTTTACTGGCTTTGTAATTCTGGTTTGTCTCAGTTGGTTTAGCAGTTTCAAGAACAGAGCAGACGGATCAACTCTGTGAATAATTAACGAGGTGAGTTTGATCTCTGGCCTAAAATTGACCATTCAACTTGATTATTTGCCCTGAACAAAAAGACAAGGAAATTTCCCCTATATTGGCACTTTTCAATGCCTGGAGAGGAAGGGAAGCTAGAAGAATCTTCTCACTCTCTCTCCCCTCTAAGAGATGAAGTCCCTAGCTCAAGGTCACAGGGGCTGAACCACACTTGGTGACTGTGACTTGACTGCATGGAGATTGCACATGGTTTTGGAAATTAAACAGTTTCAGATTTAGTCATTATGTGTGACCTTAGACAAGGTTACTCATTCTCTCCCTCAGTTTTCTTTGTCATTTGTAAACATGGGTTACGGACTTATAGGCACTAAGCTAATATTCTGCAATCAAATTAACACATTTCACAAGTCAATAACTAATCAAATTCTGCACATAGAGCTATAGCAGGTCACTGGACGCCTGGCTCCACAGGCAGGTACCTGTTACTGAACTGTGGGGATATCCACGGTGGCCCCAGGGCAGTGGCCAGGTGGCCAGGTGGTCAGAGCACTCCGGTGGTGACTGGTGATGGGAGGGTTTCAGGGAAGCAGTTACTTAACTGATATGGATGTGTTTCCATATTTTAACAACAGGTACAACTGGTAAATGAGTATGGGTCCTTTGCAATGTGAATATGCATTTCTAGGGGAATTTACTCTGTGTTTGGTACTACAGCTATCTTACCGATGATTCCATATAATCTTCACAAACACCCTGGAAAGTGCTACTTCAGGTCCCTTTGATCAGATAAGGAACACTAACACTCTATACAAGTGACAATGGCTGGTAAGTGGTAAAACAGTGATTCAAATCCAAGCTGACTTGCGGCAGAGCCAGACTTGTATGCACGATGGGAGAGCAAAGGGAATCCTGGGTTGTAATGCACAGCTGAATTTGAGAACAGGGGTAGGAAAGGAGGACGAACAAAGCTGGGCTGTAGGACAATTCAAATAAGGGCTAAAAAGGCTGCAAGACACCCAGAGTCCTTGGGCAAGAATGACATTAAAAACATTTATGCCACTTGCACTTATGAATGGAATAAAATGTTAACAATAGATGAATCTGAGGAAAGGGTAGGCAGAAGTTCTTTTGCACTTTGCTTTTATTCAAGTCACTTTGAAATTGTGCCCAAATAAGAAGTTTAAGTAAAACAGCAAAGTCCTTTGCACATGGGACTTTGTCTATCATTTGTCATCTCTCAGTTGGATTATTCAGTTTCTTGCCTTCATCAACTCATTTTTCAGAGCAACAGGGGCCACCAAGGAAAATCCAAATCTAATATTCCACTGTCTCAACTTTTAGCAGTACTGCAGAAATCTGAGGAGCCATCATGATTATGTGATTTGGAAATGCTTGCCAATGAGTGTAACATGCAGCATGACAGGGAGAGCATTGACCCAGGAGTCAGATGACCGTGGACTGAATCTTGTTTGGTCCATTTTTCAGCTCAGCGAGCCTGAACGAATCATAACTTCAACTGTAAAATGAGAATCATAGTGGTAAACTCCAAGTTTATGCTAGGGATTCAATGAAATGCCACTTGTAAGGTTTTAATCATGGGCTCTGGCTTCCTTTGTGGCTCAGATGGTAAAGACTCTGCCTGCAATGCAGGAGACCAGGGTTTGCTCTCTGGGTCAGGAAGATTCCCTGGAGAAGGGAATGGCAACCTACTCCAGTATTCTTGCCTGGAGAATTCCATGGATGGGGGAGCCTGAAGGGCTACTACAGTCCCTGGAGTCTCTAAGAATCAGACACGATTCAGTGACTAACATTTTCTTTCTTTGTGGCATATAGTATGTGCTCAATAAACGTTTTCTTCCTCATTTTCTGAGGCTCAATTTCCAGATCTATTCAAGAAAAAACAGTAATCATACCTTAAGGAGGGACTGCAAAAATTAAATATGATAATCTGTGAAATATGCTTTGGAAAGGCAACCTATTACAAATGAGTGCTGTTATTGCTACAGATGACCAATATAACCCAAGTGTCCTCTTGTTCCTAACTACTTCTCAAGTGGAGTGTTTCATTCCATCTTTATTACTTTCAAGTTTTTTTCTGATTCTTTAATCTGGATTTCTCCAATAAGCACACAACTATGGAATTTACTTATACCTCTGAAGACAATTCACATCTCCCTAAAGTGCTTAATCAAGGGCTGTGGACACTGTAAACATGAAAACATTTGCATTTCCAAAGCGAAGTCTAAGGATATGATAGGCAATATAATGAGAGGCTTGTCCAAAATGATGCTATAAATTGATAAAAACATGAGGGGCTCTGGGTATTTGCTCCCTATTGAAGCGAATCCTCAATTTGGGGACTTAGGCTGGTCAGGAAACATAAACCTAGGTCTGAAGACTAGGGTGCAGACATATTTGTGGGAGGCAAGGGCCATTATTCTGCCTACCACATCATCTTAGTACATGGTATTATAGTACAGTTCGGAGTTACTTGCTAAAATGTTAGTTCATCTATTTATAAATTTTAGTTTCACATATGTGCATACATACATATGCACACAAACATATATGTGGTTATTGAGTTAGTTGTGACCCACAGGGCATGTCTTATTGCAGGTCAATAGTCAAAAAGGCTAAAAAATATTGTTCTAAAGCAAGGAAGAAAAACCTTGGTGAGTTTAGGAAAACAAATATAGTCTGATGAGGTTAGAATATACCTTGAAGTGGAGGGGCAGTGATAAGGAGAAAAGTCAACAACATAAGCAGAGGCCAGGTTCTGCAGGCCAACAGGCAATGCAAGGAAGTTGGATTTCATTCTAAGAATTATTGGAAGCCACTAAAGGATGCAAATCAGCTGCACAGTCCGGTATACTTTTTTTTAATTCTTTTGACTGCCTCACACAGCATGCAGAATATTAGTTTCCTGACTAGGGATCAGATCTGTGCTCCCTGAATTGACAGCACAGAGTCTTAACCACTGGACAACCAGGGAAGTCCCTGATTTACATTTTTAAAAGAAGGGTAATTTTGGATACCTTCCACCACTATCTTTCTATTGTTTGTTCAAGTTCATAGACTGGATTCTAGAATTTGCCAAGCTAATCCAATAACCAAGTGCTCTGCAGGGAATTAGAATGTTTATAACAGAGACTTCCTTGGTGGTCCAGTAGTTAAGATTCCATAAGCTTTGACTGTAGGGGGCATGGGTCACAGGGGCACTTAGTTCCTAGTCAGGGAACTAAGATCCTGCATGCTGCATGGCACAGCCCGCCCCCCCTCCACACACACAAATAAAAAAGAATATTTATAACAGAATAAGACTGGTAAACCACTGAAATAAATTCCTGGAGATACCAATGAGACTAGCTCAGGTGGTGAAAAAAATAAAACTCTCATAGAAACTCAAACACAATCTACTAATTTTTACCTTTGAGTAAGCAAATATTTTCAAACACTTGAGCATTATTGGTGTTACCATAAATTGGCACCATCTTTTATAGAGTGCTACATGGTTGTTTCTATCAAAATTTAAATTTTGCATGATGTTTAAGCCAGAAATTTCCCTTCAATAATTATACCCTTTAGAAATATTCACATATATGCCAAGAACAGGTGTAGCAAGATGTTTGCAAACCATTTAAAAATAGGAAAAACACAGGTATTAATGGGCATCCATGACACATGCAAAGCATGATCTGATTTTTTAAAAACTGGGAAACTGGGGAAATATACGAAGATAAGCATGTCTGAATATTCGCAGAAAAAAGTCTATAAGAAACACACAATATACTTCATATTAATAATCCTTGATTAGAGGTGAGAAAATGCAATAGGGGTTGTCCTTCACTTCTACTTTATATGTTTTGGTATATAAACTTCTTTTATATTAAGCACATACATTTTAAAATGTAAAGTAAAAAATTACATTAACAAAAATATTCACAGGCAAGCAGAGAGAGGCATTAACTAGGGAGGTTTTCTACAAAGTGTCATAGCTTTGTGATGATGGCAATGCCCAGAGCGTTTGTCGGGTTGGGTAGAAACCAGAGTCAGATGCACTTGGCTTGTTGGTGTGTGTGTGAGTGTGAGTGTGTGTACACTTATATTTATAATATTCTCCCAAACACCTGGGCCAGATGGTTTTAACTATTATAAAACCAAATGCTACAGTGCCTCTGATCATCTTCACTCTGATTATATTTGTTTGGCTTAACCTGCTCCAGAGTGAAATTCACCTGTGAGATGTTGGAATTGAGTCATGAACACTGGACAAAACAGGAAATGGGAAAGTGGATAATGGCAGCGCCCAATCCCTGAGCAATGAACTTCCTACCAGGACCACTTCTGGGTGATTTATGTATATTACTACTAACTCCATAACCCTGCTGGGTAGGTGACATATTATGCCCACTTTACAAATGAATACAGTGCAGCTTCCCAAGCCAGAGGAGGTCATCTGCACAGGTGGTATAGCAAGGGAGGTGCTGCGGTGTTAGCCCAGGCTTATGTCCAACCACATTCAATGTTGTCCCGAGTGCTTCTCAGTTCCTTTGAAACAGAGAGAGAGGAGGCGTAGTGTTGACCATGTTGGAACTGCTGGGCTATGCCTAACTAACTTCAGCTGGATGACGGTGCTAAAGATAAGAGGATACTTTTACTGCAGTAAACTTAATATGCTTCCAGAAGTTTTGATAATGTTCCCTAATTGGCTGAAATCTGTATCAGCATTATGAAAAAGAAAAAAAGGAATTACTAAGCAATGTATAGTATCCGTCCTCAAAACACCTCCCCCTACCCTCACTCCAGCCAGACAGACAGATGCGTGCTTTACTCCTAAAATAAAGAATTGATGAGATGGGAGGATTATGTCAGAAATTTCCTCTGATAATACTTCCTCCTACCTGCTTAAGTCTCCCCAGGAAGCATATCCTGACCCTCCCTACTCCACCACGTGGGATTAGCTGCCAGAGCCCCTGCCCTCCAGGGCTGTAATTCCTGATGCCTGCCTGCTGGTCCTCTACTGACACACTTAAACCAGAGGGCATTGCATTCATTGCTTGTTGGTCCATTTTCCTCAGCAGAATATGGGCAGGCACCTGTAGCATAGGGCTGTCACTACATTCCTCTTTCTAGTCCTAGTGAGCATCGCTTTGCCTGGTAGTTCCCCCAAAATACTTTAAGAAGGAACACAGATGTATAGAATAGACTTGTGGACTTTGTGGATGAGGGTAAGGGTGGGATGAGATGGGAGAAGGGCATTGAAGCATGTTAATTGTCATGTGTCTAATCAATCGCCAGCCCAGGATTGATGCTCGGGACTGGTGCAGCGAGATTTCCCGGGGGGGAGGGAGGAGGGAGGGGGGACCCGGAGGGGAAGCATATGTAAACCCATGGTGATATCATGACAATGAGCATCGCTTTGCCTGGTAGTTCCCCCAAAATACTTTAAGAAGGAACACAGTTCCAGGCAGGAATGTCATTTGGAAGGGCAAAGAAAGTAGAAGGGTCCAGCAGAGAAGTGTCTCTAAAGGTTTGATAAGAACAGCTGAAAATAGTCCAATTCTTAGCTTGGGAGGAAATAAATAACAAATACGTCTTGTGTAAAACTCCTTTGTATGACACTATGACGGTGGATGCATTTGTCAAAACCAATGAATGTACAACACAAAGAGTGAAAACTAGTTAATCTGTGGTTAATAGTGATGAGTCAATGTTGGTTCATCCATTGTAACAAAGGGATCACTCTGATACCTTTATTGATAGAAGGGGAGCCTGTGTGGTTAGGAGAGGGGTTATATTGGAACTCTATGCTTTCCACTGAATTTTTCCGTGAATCTAAAACTGCTCAAAAAAAAAAAAAAAGTCCATTAGCATTTTTTTTAAGTAGTAAAATAGATGTCAGCACAATGAACTGCCAACCTGTGAGGCTTTATGGCTTCATGAACAACCTTGCTCTTTCTGAAATACAAAAAGAAATAGACCCCATTAAAATAAAGTAGAATAAATCACGCCTATCCATAGAAATTTCTCACAGGTATGATGTATTGACCAAGAGTAGAGCCAGATAGCAAACAGAAATGTATTTGAGTGTGTGTGTATGTGTTTGGGTGGGGGTGAGGGGAAATCACTGTTCATAAAGCAAAAACAAACAAAAATTCTAAACACTTTTTCCAAAATAAAGGAGATGTGGATTAATTTATTTCTGTCACCACCTTTTTCCTTATCCATGACCCAGATTTGAATTTCCAGTGTTAAAGATCATAACAAAATTTGCCAATTCTTAAGCAAAAGTTTTGTGTACAGTTCCTGCTTTTCACAATAAAAGCACTCCCTGAAATTCTCTCATCTTATCATTATTAGGGCTTCCCTTGTGGCTCAGCTGGTAAAGAATCCACATGCAATGCTGGAGACCTGGGTTCAATCCCTGGGTTGGGAAGATTCCCTGGAGAAGGGAAAGGCTACCCACTCCAGTATTCTGGTCTGGAGAATTTCATGGACTGTATAGTCCATGGGGTCGAAAACAGTTGGACACAACTGAGCGACTTTGACTTTCACTTTATCATTTTAACTTTTTTACATTTTATATATTAACTTTTTCTATGAATGAGGTTTAGGGTTATCCCCAAGGAACTAGGATTAATTAGTATTAATTAATTACAATTAATTAAGTAGATCAACTAACAACTACTATAACCATCTCCAAGGATAAAGTTGCACTTGGAATCTTGTCATAGACTCCTGCTGGAGTTTGGTACCTCACACACAGAAACATGCGTCCAGGGTCCTAGAGGGCAGAAAAACTTCCTCAAGGTCACATATTCTTAACGGAGCTACTGTGGCAGAGCCAACTAAGCGTTCTGTATGAACTTGATTTACTTTGTCTCATGTAAGCCCTTTACCCCTTTCAGACTGAGGTCAAGTCACCCAGGCCTGTTTCTGGCTGAACTGCTGTGTGACCTTGGCAAGTTAGGTTCTTCTTTAAGCCACCTTGACTTATTTAAACATTAATGCCTCCAACATAGAGCTTTTTCATTAGCTTACATCAAAGGGAGTGCTAAAGTCAAAGGGAGTCACACAGAAGGGCAGAGAGAAGAGGGGCAGTTTGAGGAATTTTCACAGTGCCCAGCCACAAGGAGGGGGGCGAAGTGATGGGCTGGCCAACATTCACCATAGCCTTGTCAACTGTGATGCAGGATAAGAATGGAAACTTCCTCTTAGCTGAGAGTTGCCTCTCCTCTTTTTCCTGCCTCTTTTTGCCTCCAGTGTCACTGCCTCCTGAGCTGCTACAAGAGTAAAAATTCGTTTGCTATTCAGATTACGCTGCTTGCTAAAAAGCTGGAGCAGAATGAAGAGCCTTGCATTCTTCCAGGGTAAAGAGGGAGGAGTGGCCCAAGGGGTGGGAGTGACCAGATGATCTCTCGGTGGAGGAGCCCTAGCCTGGGGCTTTGAAGACCAGCATTCCGGTTCCCAAGCCACTACTGGAACTGTGTGTGTGCTCGGTCGCATCTGTCACTTCGTGACCCCACGGACTGTAGCCCGTCAGGCTCCTCTGCCCGTGGGATTCTCCAGGCAAGAATACTGGAGTGGGGTGCCATGCCCTTCTCCAACGGATATTCCCGACCCAGGGATTGAACCTGAGTCTCCTGCATTGAAGGTGGATTCTTGATTGCTGAGCCACCAAGGAAATCTTCCAGGCCACCAGCTGTGGTTGATTAGCTATGTGTCCATGTACAAATCACCTCATTTTTCTAAACCTGTTTCAACTATTAAATGAAGATATCAGCATCTGTCCAGAAAAGCTATTGTGATTACTGAAATAGGACCCAGCAGGCAAGGTGACCTCACCATTGCCCATATGATTACTGCAATCTCTCTTCTTATCCCCTCTTGGCTCTCCAGCACCTTAAAAATCCTCCAAAAATACTTGCTGAATTAATGAGTAAACATATAACATGTAGAAACATGTTAAATGGTTCAATTACTAAAGATCAAAGCTCAAGAAATACTTCAGACACTATAGCAGTAGCTAAACAACTAATGGCTTAACTAGAGTTATTTCTTTCTCTTATCAGTTTCTTTGTATTTAGTTAAGAAATTCTTCAAGAGTAAAGGGAAGACTTCTCTCCTCCAGACAGTAACTTTATTTTGAATAAGCTTTTTGAATACCTGTAATATCCCAGATTTTCTCTAGTTAATCTCAGTAGCTTCTGATCTGGGCTTTATGTGCACTGTTTCATTTTGGACTCAAAAATAGCCATTTCAGTTATATTATAACTTTTATAAGTAGGAAACAGCAACTTGCTCCAGCATTCTTGCCTGTAAAATTCCATGGGCAGAGGAGTCTGGCAGACCACACACAGTCCGTGGGGTCACAAAGAGTTAGACACAACTGAGCACACATTATGTGTACACATATTTATCATATGTTATTTTACAAATAAAACTGATATTCAGAGAGGTAAGTGAATTGACCAAAGCATTAAATCACACTGTTGCTGTTGTTCAGTTCCTAAGTTGTGTCTGACTCTATGAGACCCCATGGGCTGCAGCACACCGGGCTTCTCTGTTCTTCACTATCTCCAGAGTTTACTCAAATTCTTGTTCATTGAGTCAGTTCATTGATGTTATCTAACAATCTCATCTTCTGTCAACCCCTTCTCCTGTTGCCTTCAATCTTTCCCAGCATCAGGGCTTTTCTAATGAGTTGGCTCTTTGCATTAGGTGGCCAAGTATTGGAGCTTCACCTTCAGCATCAGTCCTTCCAGTGAATATTCAGGGTTGATTTCCTTTAGGATTGATTAGTTTGATCTCCTTGCAGTTCTAGGAACTCTCAAGAGTCTTCTTTAGCAGCACAATTCAAAAGCATCAATTTTTCGGAGCTCAGCCTTCTTTATAGTCCAACTCTCACATCTGTACATGGCTACTAGAAAACCATAGCTTTGACTATACATTTGTAGACAAAGTGATGTCTCTGCTTAATACGCTGCCTAGGTTTGTCATAACTTTCCTTCCTTCCAAGGAGCAAGTGTCTTTTAATTTCATGGCTGTAGTCATCATCTGCAGTGATTTTGGAGTCCAAGAAAATAAAATAAAGCCACACTGTAGATAGGAAGAAACTGTTTCCAAGGGGGTGCCTAATTTCTGCCAAGACTACCAGCAGAGCCAGTAGAGAAACTCTGGTAGTTTGACTGTTAAGCCTTAACCACTATTTGATACTATGGGCCTAAGATCAGACCCTCTGCCTCCAATTTAGCCTAACAACTGAGAAGGCTCAAAGTTGTCAGATTAAAAAGAATGCACAGAAAACTGATGAGCAGAGAGCAGAGAGCTCATCTTTTGAGTTATTATGGCCACACTAGACAAGGCAAGAGAGACTGTATTAGAGTAGTGGCTTGTGTTGGTTTACTAGACAGAACCTTTCTCAATCATGGCTCCAAGGCTATGACATGCAGGATGTAAAATCTCTTGCTCCCATTTACCTCTGCTCGCATCTAGCCTGGCCTGGCCACTTCTTCATTTGCACTAAGCAAAGGGCCAAATTCAGATTCCACATCATTGCCTAACTGGTATTATGAGCCGTCAGTGGCATAGGAAGCACAGCCTCTAGTTCTAGGAGATGGGAGGAGAGTCACATTCGCTCTCCCTGTTCAATCCATCCTAAAAGCCACTGCTACCTTTCCAAAACTGCAGTCCTGACATCACCTCAAGATAACAAGAAGGCTTTCTAGTCTAGTGCTTCCCCAGTGGCTCAGATGTTGAAGAATCCGCTTGCAATGCAGGAGACTCGGGTTTGATCCTTGAGTTGGGAAGGTCCCCCGGAGAAGGAAAGGGCAACCCACTCCAGTATTCTTGCCTGGGAAATCCCATGGACAGAGGAGTCTGGCGGGCTACAATCCATGGGGTCACAGAGTCAGACATGACTGAGCAACTAACAGTTTTCCAGTCTAGCAAATCCCAACTCCAAATTCATTTACTCACTCAAATTTTGAGGATCTCTGCCTGTTTCTGTGTTAAGTGTCAGATACACTGAATTAGACAACAGGTTGCAGAAGGGAACCCCAAGAAGAAATGGCTATCACTGCAGCGTGGGGTAAAGACATTTTGAGAGCACTCAGTGTTCATTTGTTCACTCACCATTCTTCTTTCTGAAATAATGTGATCTGTGTGCACTCCAGAGTACCTGGCTTTCTCCTCTACCTCTTCCAAAGTTCAGCATAAATTCACCTTCAGGAAGCCTTCCTGACTTGAAGGAGAGATCCTCTCCCTACACCCTTCACATTTCTTTCACTGCACCTACCACATTTCTAAATTCCTTCTTGTAAAGTGGTTTTTTTTTTTTTGGTAGTAAGTAGTTTTAGAAAGTAAATTACATGAGGACAGACATCATGGATCTGGTTTATCTTTATTTGTTAGGCAATGGAATTTAGGAGACTGCCAGCTAAGCACCATGGTCATGGTTCAGTCGTGAAGTCATGACCCACTCTTTGTGACCCCATGGGCTGTGTAGCACCAGGCCTCCCTGTCCTCCACAATCTCCCAGACTTTGTTCAAACTCATGTCCATTGAGTCAGTGATGCCATCCAACCATCTCATCCCGTTGCCAGTTAAGTACCTCAAGAACAGTAGTTGTATTAGTTACACCCTTTCCTCTATTGTCATTGCACTTTCAGGTCTTTAATCTGACTTCTCCAATTTCTCTGAGCACTCCAGTTACACCTACACACATCTGCTTTATTGGAATACTGACCAACTGTCAGCGTGTCACAGGGCCACCTTTCACTATATTTGCTCTGTATGTATGAAATTTTACTTTTCCTTAGAAACAAGCTAGGTGGCACAGTGGTAAATAATCTGCCTGTCAACACAGGAGATGCAAGAGGTGAGTTCAATCCCTGAGTGGGGAAGGAGGAAATGGCAACCCATTCCAGGATTCTTGCCTGGGAAGTTCCATGGAAAGAGAAGCTTGGTGAGCTAGTCTTTGGGGTCGAAATGAATCAGACATGACTCAGCATACACAATTACTAGAAACAAGCTCAGGACATTATCTAAGGTTCTGTCTGTAAACTTTTTATGTTCCAGTATCTCATTTAAGGCTCAGCATCACGAAGCCCTTCATACTTAGTGCCTTGCTGTGACTGCAAATAGAGACACTAAAGTTTTTTGCATCTACTCTACAGATAAAAGTGCTATATGTTTAATAAGTAGTTTTTCCAGGAAATTCAGTAAAAGGAAATAAAAGCCCTTTTGCACACTTTCAAGGCCTTTAAAAACTTCCAAACATGTCATTTTCCTACATTAAGCTAAGTTCACTTAAGAGAAACATGAACAGCAGCCTGCATCAAAATTACCCCAAAATTGATGCACATTCAACATGAGGCTCCCCTCCCTTCACTTTCTTGTGCAATAAGAACCACGATCAATTAAGGACTACTGCTCCAAGGAAAAACGGTCTCACTGCTGCTTGAGCTTTCAATAACCTTCAGCAGTCAATATTCTTCCTATTTAAAACCCTCATGGAAGCCCATTGATAGAGCCCAGATTTTTGAGCCTCGCAGGACTGTGGTAGTGGCTTCAGGTGCTGGCCTAAAGATCACTGGTGGTCTCCTGCATGCCAGTCCCAGAGGCCACATCTGCTCTGTACCTACTGCTGACACCTGCATCCTTTATCACATCAACAGGGCACATCTGCCTGTTTTCTGTAATTAAAATCACTCAGCGAACCCATTCTCTTTGTTTGGGATTCTGAAACCACCTAAGACACAACATGGTCACAGATTTTATTACTGAACATTCCCCAATAGATTCCAAAGTGTGAGTGTGGTTTCCAGCAATGTTTGCACTGATTCTGAAAAATCAATGTGTACTGAAAATTTATGTTTACGAGACGTTCTTCATGAACAAGGAGCCTAGAAGCAATGAGTGATTAATTCTCACATAGTAAATGCAGGGAGGGTTTTCAGTCACTAAATAAATTCATCAAAATATGTACTGAGCAATGCAAAAACTGCAGTCAAGCTGAGGAGCTTGGCTTTGGACAAAAAAAAGGTAGGAAAAAAGTATACAAAAAGAAAAAATAGAAATAAATATAGTTAACACTAATAGATGGTTTATTGGAAACCCTCAGAGCATTTTTCAAAAGGACTTGACAAATTTTATTGTAATGAGACACAGTAAGGAAAAAATGGTTTAAAAGATGTCATCAATCTTTTATTTAACTAAGCACTTGCCCTTCATTTTGAAGGAAATGATAGTTTCAAATTGGAACCTCCTTCTCAAGAAGCGGTATGAGAACATAACATTGATTGAACATATAATTGTCAACAAAAATAAAGTTTACAATTCACTAGGAAATAAAATGCATGTGGAATTTATCAAGTTAACTGACATTATCAGTAAGAACAAGACAACATAATGAAAAATTGAATAAATCAGTTGTTTAGTTACCTTGATTAAAAAACAAACAAACAAAACTCATAGATAAAACATAACTTGCCAAACAAACCCTTTCAATGATCATGATCACAATAAATTTTATTCTAATTTCAAAAAAAAAAGAGGTTAGACAATCACATAATATCAAGTCTTCAACACAGTGGATTCCATTCTAAGGAAAAAAAAAGTAGGAAACAAGTAGTCCTTAAATTTTCATTATCCATAACATATGTTGTAGAAAATTAAAGTTTTGCTTCCAAAAATACGTTTCCATGTGGTTGTGGTGTTGTTGACTGGTGCTATTAGGGACAGAAGCACCAAAGACATGATAAATGTAACCACTGAAGTATCATCTTTCATAAAAACTAAAAATTTCCTTAAAGGTCTGGAGTAAAGTCTTCTTCTAGGTGTTAGTGCTATAAAGTCATTTTAAATTAAATGTGGAATAAAAGCTACAAAAAGTATGAGTTCTTTCAATATAAAAAGTTGTGTAGCTGAAGTTGTGGGCTCCTTTACTATACATAAGCAGTCTCAATAAAATATTTGCTCAAGTAAGAAAATAGAATTTGTCTGATTACATTTAGCATCCATTCCAGTTGAGTGTCTTGCTTATCCCTGCCAGAGCTTCTGAAGAACATTAGAATCAATATTCCTTGCCTTCAAAGAGCATCTGTAATTCACAGTACAAAACAGTTCTAGAGTCTTAGTCCTAAGGAGAAACAAAACTTATATATATATATAATTTTTTTTTTAAAGTGCCAGATGTAGCCATTGTCTGGACATTCCAAATTCTTATCCATATCTTCAAGAAAGATGCCAATAGTTGATTCCATCCCCTTTCTTTCCATCTTTCACTGGTTGGTTGATTTTTTAACTATGATGACCCTAATAAAACTTCCAACAGAATCACAGTTCCAAAAGCATTATGTTCGTACTTCACACCTCTGGTGCCCTGTAAAAACACATGAAAAAGCTGCATCCGAACATCTCTTATCTCTTCTAGCTCATTTTCAAGTCCTGTTGTCAAAAACCTCTTCCTGAGAGGAAGAATTGCTACTATGGATATGGATTTTATAGGAGTTCTTCCTTCAAGTTGAGATTTCTCATAAAGCTGTAACAAAGAGTCATTGCTATCCCTCTGTGCCTGATGACATTCACTTTCCACTGAAGGTTGAAAGAGGGAGACAGAGATCGGAGGGAGAGTGGAAAAGAGAGCTGGCCCGGAGCTGCTAGACAGTGCTGTTCTGTTCTTCCCTCCTGCTGCCTACACAATGGTCATTACATTCAACTTTCCCTTGACTGTGTTCAACACAAAAGACAATTCAAATCTAGTAGGCTCTCCTAAAATGTCTTTACCCACTTTACCTTGCTCTGCTTTTCCACGAGCAAAATACAAACACAAAGCTGTGAGATTACTAAAGAAGGAAACGGGATTAACATTTTCAACAGGAGACTGATGTTTCTCCAAAGTCCTGGACCAGAGCTGAGTGTGGTTCATCTTTAACAGTCAAAGTGATAGGACCTATCTGGGGATTCCTGTGAAAACAGGGAAGATAGCCTACGCCCTTGTAATTAAATGAATTCGTGTTGTGGTGCTATGAAGGTCTAGGCTTTTAAAAATTATGGCCTCGACTCCCTAAGTTTGAAAAAAATAAAATGTAAGAATACAAAGAAATCCTTCAAGTTTTGTTGCCTTGATTTAAAGATCTCCAGGCAGGATGCCTGAGAATGGTCATGGCTGTATCACTTAAATATGGATCATTCAAATATGATCCTACTCAAACTGTAAAAACTGGGTCACAAAATAACTATAGTCCACAAAGAGCTGGACACAACTGCCCGACTTTCACTTACAAATTGTATCAAGTGTATCACTGAAATATGCCTCAAGCCAAAAAATTGACCTCTGGCAAAACAAGAGTGAGTGAAGGGGGTGAGACAGTAAAGGGGGGAAAAAAAATTCACAGGACCACCACCAAAGCTTTAAATTAAGAAAACAACTTATCTTCACTATACCAGAAGGGGGTCGGCTGGGGGATTGACAGGAAATTGACCTGAGGATGAACATGGCCACGCAGGTTTAATTAGATAAGAGACACAAAGGGCTCTTCCTTCCTTTGATGACCAACACAGCAGCTCTTAAGCGCCTACAATAGCAGGCTATAAACAAAGGCGGCAAAACAGAACCAGAACAGAATCCTTCCCTTAGCTGGCCTGTGACAACTATTTACTTGAAACCTGGGAACCAGCGGGCCGCTCAGCCCAAAGCCAGCGCCAAAAGACAAATCGCTGGGGGATGGGGCGGGCTGAGGTGGCCAAGTCTTTGTTTTGCAGCCCAAGTTTACTCAACTATTTTTTACACTTTACAGGGGGTTGTTTGGTTTCAGTCTGCTGATTCCAGACGTCCAGGTTTCACCAGCCTTGCACCCCAGGAAAACCATAAAATAAATCACCCTAGCTTCCCGGATCCCTCACTGCTCATGGGGGGTGGCGGGGCAGGGGGTGGAAATACACCACAAACCTGCTCTGGCCTTACTACAGGGCATCCTCAAAGCCCAGGGCAGGAGGGGAAGCGGGCAGAAGGCAGCGGCAGGCATTGGCATTCCGAACTTGTCTCCATCCCTAAATTCAGAAGAGCTGATTTTTGGACCCAAGTCCGGCAGGGATTCAAGTGTCTGGCCAGTCCACAGTTTGCCTCACCTCGGGAAAAGAAGGCGGACTGAGCCAGTGGGCAAGAAGTCAAGAAGCGCCCCCCTGGCCAAAGTGCTCCTACCTTCTCCCTCTTCCTCCTCCGTTCAAGGTTAACAAACTCAAGCCACAGCTGGTGTGCTTTGCGCCAACTCTCCCGTTTTCCAAATGGCCCAGGAGCCCAGATGGGGCCCAGAAGGTGGTGGAGGAGGGAGTGAGAGGAGGGAGCGGGCACAGGCAGCGGCTGCTGCAAACAGCTCCTCTCTCAGCTCCCCTGTCAGTGCACGACGGCTTCTCGGTCCTCCTCCTCCTCCCGGCCCGGCGCGGGGGGGCGCCCGGGAGGCGGAGTAGTCCGCGCAGCGTCGCTGTCGCCCTCGTCCGGCTCGGCGGGGTGCAGGTGCGTGGCCAGCTCCTGCAGGACCGCGGCGCGCCCGATCTGGTCGTTGCGCCGCTTCTCCATGATCAGGTCCTCCAGGCTCTGGAACTCGAGCGTGTGGCTGCGCTGCGCAGAGAGCTGGATCTGCAGCCGGTAGGGCTGCTTGCCGATGCGCAGCTCGCCGCCGATCTTGAACTCTCGCTTGCCGTAGCGGCACCAGGCGGCGAAGCTCTCCGAGTTGCGCCAGCTCAGCTCGCGCTCCTTGGCGCCCACGTGCGCCAGCGCATTGCGCACCACCGCGCTGGGGCTCAGCGGCTTGTAGCGGTACAGATCGTTCACCACGCGGCCACGCCGGCCCTGGCTAGCGTCCGTCAGGAAGCTGTTGCTCACCTCTAGCCGGTGCAAATGCACCACCTGGAAGTTGCCCACGTAGACGGCCCAGTGTGGGTACTGTGCCTGCGACACGAACTCCACCAGATCGCCAGGCCTGCACTTGTTGAGCAGGTTCTCTGGCGTGTAGGTGCTCAGCGCCGCGGAACCCGGCGAGAAGCTTTTCTGGTAGATGCATTCATCGCGGTAGAACACGGAGCACTCCACCTCGTGCAGCCGCGGGTCATAGGGCTGCGGCGGGGGTAGCGGCGGCCCGTCCCCGCCGTCGGGCACACCCCCGCCACCGCCATCCGGCCCCTGGGGCGGCGGCTGCGGTTCCATGTCCTCGTCGTCATTGGAGAAGATGTAGGAGACCCCGATGCGGGGTCCATCGTCCCGATCCACGCCCGTCGGGTCGGCGGTGGGCACTTCCTTATAACTTAGGTGGGTCAGTTTCTCCACCTGGTTGCCCATAACGCTGCGGGCACACGTTCACGCCGCCGGCAGAGGAGAAAGCGAAACCACTGCTAGGGTCATTGGCACCGGTCCCCGGACAGGGGTTGAGACCACCTGTTGGGAGAGGAAGGCAAGGAAGCCCTGTAGGAGGCGCTCCTCCGTGATACGGGCGATCTGTTCTTAAAGAGGAGGAAGAAAAATTGGGGGCCGGGCACCTGGAATCATTTTACGGGGAAATCTCAGATGCGACGAGCTTTCTCACTTTTCTGCCTCCAGGGCCACGGTCACAGGAGGCCGGGCAACTCCAAGTCGCCCCTGCCCCCAGCCCTTGATCTCGCCCGGGCAGAAACCCATTGCATCAGCGACTCCTACTGCTTCCGCCAGGGCCCTACCTGCCAATGCCAGGCAGGAAGGGGGCAAAGAAACTTTACTCCAATTTCCCTTTCCTATCTACCCCCACCAGCCCTTTCACCCCAGGGTCCAGAGTCGGCTCCAGAGACGTCCCCGCCCCGCCTCCACCGCTAAGCAAACTGGCGAGTATCCCGCAGCGCAGCCCGGGCAGGTGAGCCGCCCCACCTGGCTCACCTGCGGCGCTTCCTCCTCCCGGCTCGCCCGCCCCTCCCCCGCGCACCCGCCCTCCGGCTCGGGTTACCTGCGCAAACTCACCCGCCTAGAAGTGGAGGCCGTGGGGACCTGGGAGCCCCCCGCCCCCGACCCCGCCGCACCCTGAGACTTCTAAGGCGAGTTTGCAGGCGTGGGCTCCGCCGTCTCTCCGCTCCGGGGGCCGGCGGCTGGGAGGCTGGGCGGGAGGGAGCAGAGCATGTCTTGCCCCCCGCGGCTACGTCGCGCCTCAAGACTTAAAGGCGGGGAACGGCGCCTCTTCACGCCGCACCCCTTCCCTCCTGCTGGGGCTGCTTCACCACCCTCAACCGGATCGCGGGGCGGGTGGGAGGTGGGGTTCTCTAGAAGGAAGCAGCTTCGGTGCCCGGCGGCGGCAGCTCCCGCTCGGGCCGGGCGAGCAACAAGCGCCGGAGCGGGAGGGACGGGATTGTAGATCCGGCTCCGGGCTCCCAGGGCGGGAGAGCAGCCCCTAGCATTTAAAGAGACAGGCGCTCGCTCCCGGAGCTCGGCTCTTTCCCGCACGGCGCCGAGCCTCCGGCATCTCCGCCTCCGCCCCGCCCACCCAGGCCGCGGGGCTCCGCCCAGGCCACGCCCCCGCTTCCGAGCGGGTTTAAATTCGGCTGGTAACTAGCAGAAGGCCTGGAGTGGGCTGGCAGTCTTCGCGCGCTGGTGAGCACCTAGGTTAGTGGGGACCCTACTTACCTTCTTAGAGTAAGACCTGTTGTAGAGTCCGCGCTGCTCACTCTCGTCATGTTTTTCCGGAGCTGTGAGCTTTAAAATGAAGTTGGGAAGCTTAGAAGAGAGGGATTAAGAGTTTGGTGTTTGTTTTGCCTCTTCATCCCGGAGTACCTGGAGAGGGAGTAACAGTCACTAGAAAGCAAACAGACTTTTGCTTCTTTCTTTTCTTCCGTAGAATCAATTTCTTGCCAAAGGTCACAGAAAATAATTTTTTACTAGGACAACTAGAGAAGTACTTCTGTTTAGGGGTATTTCCAGAATAAGTCTTGTGAAACTTTCAGGTAGGGAGAAAAAAAATTCTCAGAAAGGAAAGAAAGCAGAACGAAGACTTGGCTACGGACTTAATTCCAAGACCTAGGCTGTTACTAATGTCCTTCTAAATCAGTACAAAGTAGATTTTTCATAACCTCCATTGTTGTTTGAAGAATTACCGGTTCATCCAGCGGATAGTGAAAGAGGACATTCAACTCTGGTGGTTTATCTTGGGGGTAGAGGATGTAGGAATTGCCTAACTGTCTTTAAATTAAGGACATATTAGCAGAGGCCCTCAGTGGATGTATTTCCTTCTTGTTAACTTAGAGAAGGAAGTGACAGGAGGCCAGTAGTGCCTATTAAACTATAGGAGGATACTTCCTCCCTCTCCCCTCCAGGTTGGTTTTGTTTCTTGTATCTAAGATGAAAGTTACCAAAGGGTTTTGTTTTTTTAATAATGGATCAGATTGGGCAGTGAAGGGTTGACACTAAACCGACTTTCACTGGAACACCCAGAGTAATTCTTGGTGAAATTAAGAATGCAACTCAAGACCTCCTCTACTCTGCTTTCCATCACTGTTTCTTTTGACTCAGTTTTTCCAGGTAACACGATTATTTATTCAGTGTGTATACCGACCAGTGGAAACAGGAATATACTAACAGCACTGCGATCATTTTTAGTTTGGAGTGTGGAGGAGGAGAAATCAGGCTACTTATGTACTTTTGAGCACCAAGAATCAATATTGACAGGGCTGTGATGGGAGTTAGTCCTTCAGCAAGTCTGAGATCCCAGTAAGTTAGACCAAAAACAGACTTCTGTGTGTCTGCTATGTAGATTAAGTATTCTCTGACCAGCCTCAGGTATGTGTGACCAGATGAGTCCCCTCCCTGAACTTTTGATAACACATTCTCTGGGAGGTGCTGTTTTACCTGAATAGTATTTGCCACTACCATAAAAGCTCATGTGAATACTGGTTTTACAAGGGAGGAGGGAGAGAGAGTGTTAGACTGTGAGAACAAATGGCCAGTCATCTCATGTGTGTTAGACCAGGGACCCTCTGCTACCATCAGCTATGGGAGGCCACTTTGTCCCTAGGTGGTACTAGCTAGGCTCCCTGATGATGGGAGAGTCCATAGAAGGACACCGTAGTGTGGTGGTTTGCTACCAGCACCCCAGGGCACAGATCTAATGAGTCACGAAGCAACACCTAGTTGTCCAGGTGTCTAGCCTATGACCTTGATGAGCTCTGTTCACAACAGGGACTCAACAACAGTTCTTCTGTTGTTGTTGTTGTTGTTGTTTTTAATGATAAAGGGTCCAATTATTGGACTTTACATAAAGCATTGTTTAAACCTTAAGGAAATAAGAACAATATTCTTGACATAACCTGAATATAAAATATTATCTGCGTTTTAAGATACAATCATCTTGAATACAAGCTTGAAAACATCAAATCGATTTTTTTTAAAAAGTACTGATGGATGATTTTATCATCAAAATATTCAATAAATTCCAAAATACATAGAACCATCCCAATGTAATGAACTGATGTTACTGTATTTCAACCATTCATTTCTAGTTTATTTTTTATTCGAGTATAGTTGCTTTAAAATGCTGTGTTAGTTTCTGCTGTACAACAAAGTGAATTAGCTATATTCATAAACTCCTTCCTCTTGAACCTGTCTCCCACACCTCCCATCCCACCCCTCAACAACAGTTCTTGAATTGACCAGCTATAAAGTCTCAGAGGGAACAGGTTCTGAGATATCTTTATATCCCGATACCTGGCACTCAGTAAGTGCTCAGTAAATGCTTGATGGACGCTTGAGGGGAATTCTTGGACATATCAATAGCTTGTTTTCCATGTAGCTTCTTCCATAAATGCCTGGTTAGGACCTCCATCTGATCCCTGAGGGCTCTTGGTCAGAGGTTGCAGAATGGCTCCCAGACTTGCTTTGCTCATCTCAAATGCTTGTTTAATGAACTCAGATTAATCAATAATTTGGAGACTTGGGAAATCACACTTAAAAATTCAGAGTTCCATATTCACTTGAAAGTGTCAATGGTATGAGACCATCGGGCCCACATTCCAGGATGGCAACCAAAAGCTAGAGCTGAGCAGAAGTTGCCTTTGAGATGAGACAGAGCCTCCAGTTGGCCCAGCCTCTGTCCTATTCATCTCACCTACCTAGCGCCTTGCCTGGCCCCGGGAGCCTCTGTGCTGGCTGCCACTGCCATCCAGTTTCATGCCATCCATCATGTCACTTGATTAGATGTTGTTCAGTGCTTGAGCACATAGCATCTGGTATTATCCTTTAATTCATATACCTAAAATGTCTTTTCTAAAGAGAGCTTAATTCAAACTGTATTTTTTGAAAATCTGCTAGGTACCTGTTAAAAACCATACATTTATTCTACAAGTGTAATAGGCACTACGTTAGGCTTTGCAGGTATTCATATCCCTACGAGATACACAGACTCCTTAGGACAATATTAAATGTCCTACAGGACAGGAAAGAAGAGGATGCTCAGGGAAGGTTTCAAGACATGTAGACACAAAGGTGAATGTTAAAGTGCCTGCCATCAGGAGCTTGGACTAGCGAGGGAGACCAGCCCTAAAATCAACAATGGCATCTACCACTGAGTGACCTATTCATTCTGTTGTAAAGGACAATTCAATTTAAAGAAGCTAAGTGACTTTTTCCAGCTAGTAAGCAGGACCATCTCACAAGGCTGCTTGACTTCAAGTCCCATGCTCATAACCTCTTTGTTTTAAATAGAGACAAATACATTATTCAATATTTAAAAATATCTGAGTGTCTGGCTTTACTGGGCTCCAAAGATAAAGCCATGGACACAATAGACAAAGTCCTTTCTCTTTATGGTTTTTCTATGTTGATGGGAGGAGACAATAGACAAGTTCAAGTAAATGGGTATTCGTTTCTGAGAGAGATAAAGGCCATCAAAAAATGGACTAGGGTAATGGGGTTGAGTAACTGTGGCTACAGAGAGGGTGGGGGTTGGAATGGGGAGGTAGGAGGGCCTGTGGATAAAATGGTCAGAGGTAGGCTCCTGAAGAAGTGAAACTTGAGCTGGGACTTAAAGGATGAGAAGTAGGTGGTCCTGGCATTCCCTCCATGAGGATCACCAAGAGCAGAGGCTCAAGGTGAGGAATTGGGAGTGTTCAGGAAAAAAGGTTGCAACTAGAGCATGGTTGTCTTCCCATGTGGCTCAGTGGTAAAGTGGGTTCAGTCCCTGGATCAGGAGGATCCCCTGGAGAAGGAAATGGCAACACACTCTAGTATTCTTGCCTGGAAAATCCCATGGACAGGGGAGCCTCGACAATGGTAACAGCCCTGTCAGTGAGAAGGTCTGTGATACCGGTCCAGTTAGAACCGTGGGAAAGCTTTGGGGGTTTAGGGTTATCACTGGCTGCTCTATGGGAAGTGGACCATACAGGGATGAGAGGGGAAGCAGGTCCTATGTGGGGAGGAAAGGCCTTCCAGCAGACGAAGCCTAGTGAACAAAGGGTGATGCCCCCAAGGCACCTTCCCCAAGAGCAGCCGCAGAGAAACTTGAGTTAGATTTCAATTCTCAGCCATCCTGTGGCTTCATCTTCCTCACCAGTGACCCAAGTATCACATTCCACATGCTTCTAAGGAGGAGGAGGTGGAGACACTCGATAAAAGCAAGCTGTGTCAAATTAGTCATTCTCACAGTATTCTCGTACTGAGCCACGGGGAATAATCGAGAATTGATGTTTCTACCTGACAAGTTTCCCTGGAGTAGGAAATGGCAACCTACTCCAGTATTCTCGCCTGGGAAGTCCCATAGACAGAGGAGCCTAGTGGGCAACAGTCCACGGGGTCGCGAAGAGCTGGACATGACTGAAGCAACTAAACGACAGCAACCTGACAAGGCATCGGCCTCCCTGACTCTGCAAGTGTAGTGGTTGGTATCGATTTAAATGGCCCAATCCAAGAGTGTACAAAACAAGAGCACGAGGGCGGAGTTATCTGACGAGGCAGTCTGGAACTCTGTCTGTTGCCAGGGCTGAGCCCCAGGTCCCAGGTTCCTGGCAGCTGCAGATAGCTGAAAGAGTTTGCTGGAAAACAGGTTCCTCCACACCTTCCTTGTGTTGGAAAGCTTCCAGACTTCCCTGTACCTCTGACCCTTTGCTGGGGTTTTGTTTAGACATAGCCGGTGAGTGGTAGCAGAGTGAAAACATATGACCTGGGTTGACATGCTGTTTGCTAGGTTCTCTCACCTGCTCTCAGCCTCCCCTTCCAATCTCTAAAGCGGGGCTCATGTTACTGTTTTCCCTCAATTGGGAATCCTCATAGAGACATTGTATGTGGAAGCACCTGGAAAATCCTAAAGGCCGTGTTGATGCTACATGTTATTTACAGCCACTAAACCCTAGATTAGAGGCATGTTAGGGCCAGATGATTTTGATATTGAGAGCCAAAGGCTAGATAACCATTTGTTATGGGTATCAGCTTACTAAATCTCCAATATGTGCTTAGTCGCTCAGTCATGTCTGACTCTTTGTGACCTCATGGACCGTAGCCCACCAGGCTCCTCTGTCCATGGGAATTCTTCAGGCAAGAATACTGGAGTGGGTTGCTATGCCTTTCTCCAGGGGATCTTCCCAACCCAGGGAGCGAACCCAGGTCTCCCACATAGAAGGTGGATTCTTTATCATCTGAGCCACCAGGGAAGCCCAAATCTCAATTACCTGTACTAAATCTCCATACCAATGCTGCTTTTTACCATTCCCGTTTTTTTACAGATAGCAAGTCAATGAGGGGGCTTCCCAGGTAGCGCTAGTGGTAAAGAATCCATCTGCCAATGCAGGAGACCAAGAGATACAAATTGGATCCCTGGGTTGGGAAGACCCCCGAAAGAAGGAAATAGCACCCCACTCCAGTATTCTTGCCTGGAAAATCCCATGGACAGAAGAGCCTGGTGGGCTACAATCCATGGGGTCACAGAGCAGGACACTGCTGAGCAGACACAGCACAGCAGACAGAAATGCAAAGGCCCAGGGCTAGGAATGCTATGGATTGTGAGTGGGAGAGGCTGGATACAAATCCAAATCTGGCTGGCTTCAAGCCCATAGTTTTCACACCACACCAAGTTGCCTGAGGAGGGCCAGCATGCGTGTTGTTCATCCAGAGGCTGGCCAGTCTGAGGACCAGGGGGCTGATACATCTTCCAGGTGTCGAGTGACCAGCTTGTCCTGGTTTGTCTTAGTTTAGCCCTGAAAGCCCCACATGCTCGGCAAACTGTGACACTTGGCTGGTCTACCTTGGTGGCTCCCTGTCCTAGTCATTGCTTTCTCTGCACCAGAGGGGAGGCAGAAATGTTGCTGAGGCTATCAAGGGAGGAAGAGGGGGGAAAGGAGAGTCAGATGTTTCAGTCTAGACCTCTCTCTAAGAGCCGCCATCCCCATCAAGGTTATACATACAGCAGTATGCAAACTGGGGCGTCCTATAAAAGAGACGATAAATGTGACAACCTACTTCGGGCATTTATTATTTTTCCTTCTTTTTTTCACTTGGATTCTTTCCAAGAGGTGAGGGCAGGGCCTGTCTTTAAGAGGACTGGCCTGCAGCCACTCCTTCTTTCTTTACCCTTCTCCTCCCAGCCAGTCTGACTTAGACTTTAAAACCTGCAGAAAGAGTTTTGCACATTGGCTGCATGATTCCTCCATCTTAGTAAAGAAGAGAGCACAGAGGCTGCTGAGTGTCATCCTTTATCTTAACTTCTGCATTTTATTGCCTTTTCCCCTTTGTATCCCCCAGGACAGGCTGTCTGTAGCAGGCCTGGTCAGAGCTAGTCTGCCCTGTGGGTTAGGGTGTGGAGGAGATGCCCAGAGAAGGGGTCAGGGACTGTCACCCACCCCAAACCATCAGCTCTCCCTGCATTAATCCTGTGCCTAAATGCTGAAAAAGCTTTTAACCCTTTCCTGGAAGAGGGCTCACCAGTTGGAAAAACACCAAGGCTTGTGCCTCCTGGAAGCTGGCTGTTTTAGGACGCCCCTGATATCATACGGTTGATGTTGAACCAGAGTTTGATTTGTGTTCGGGAGTCTGAGCTTGTAGCTGGGCTCCTGCAGAAGCCTCATGAAAGATGCATTTCAACCAGGCTGTTCCAGGGGAGAGACCAGCTTAAATTACAGCTCTACAAATCCAAATATTGGCATATCTGCAAATCCAAATGCAGGGAATTAAAAAAAAAATCTAAATTCTAAGAATCTTATTTTGCACTTCCTGTGCAAGAAGGAAAGGATGAGCTATTCAGAGAAGAGACAAGGCTGTCAATAACAAGAGAAGCTTCAGCAGAGCAAACCCCACCTTCTTTTCTCTCTTCGGCCATTTTTCAGATGGCTCAGATAGTAAAGAATCTGCCTACAGTGCAGGAGACCTGGGTTCGATCCCTAGACTAGGAAGATCCCCTGGAGGAGGGCATGGCAACCCACTCCAGTATTCTTGCCTGGAGAACCCCCATGGACAGAGGTGCCTGGCAGGCTTCAGTCCATGGGGTCACAAAAAGTCAGGCATGACAGAATGAGCAACTAAGCATAGCACATGCTTCCAGGGAAGAAGAGCTTCAATGAGAGAGGAAGACAGTGTTTGCTCAGCACAGTTTTCTGCAGGACGGTCTAAAGAGACCACCCCACCTAGTAACTGAGATGTTCAGCTCACTGAATCTGGTTGGTCTGTTTCTGTCTACTTTCCTCAAATCACTTCTAGGCCTGGGGCCAAGGGATTCCCATGAGGACTGACCTCCCCATAGTCTGTTCAGAACACAGCAGCCCCCAGCAATCCTGTGAGATTGGGAACCTAGCCATGTCACTCTTCTGCTCAAAACTCTCTCTCATGGCTCCCCATTTCCCTTGGAGGAAAGCCAAAGTCCCAAAGCTGAATCTGGTCTCTGTACTCTAATACCCAGTTAAATCTCAGAGACAGATTTGGGGTGAAGTAGAAAAGAATGGCTTTATTGCTTTGCCAAGCAAAGGGGGCCATGGCAGACTAATGCCCTGGGTAGCGAGGAGTTTTATAGCAATGGTTCAAAGAGCACATGATCAGCTGGTGAACAGTCTTCTGATTGGTGGGGTAGAGGTAAGTGAGAGTCAGCCTTCTAGTTCCAACGAGTCTGGTTTCTGTGTGCTTGTGGACAGCACACTGTCACTTCAGTGTCTGCAAAGCAGCTCAAAGATGTGTGTGTGTATCCCTTGGAGAACGAGGACCCTGCCCCATTGTTTCTCTTGACCTCTGGTTCTTCCCTGGCTTCTGCATCTCCTCTTTTCCTTAATTACCTTCTGCTTGAATCTTCCCATTGGAACTCAGGGAAGATCATGGAGGCTGAATGAAACCTATTTCCTGTAATCAAAGAAATGGGGGACACAGAAAGGTTTCTGTGTCCAGGAGCCCCACAGGGTCTTGCTTGGTTTGAGTCCCTAAAATAGCCCCCTAGCCCTGCCTGCCTCCCTCGTTACCTCTCTGATGCACCCTCACTCACACCTGCAGACACACTGTCCCCTTGCTCTTCCTCCCCCATGGTTGGCATGCTTTTCCCCCATGTCCTCAGCATATGCTGTTCCTTCTGCCTGGAACAGTCTTCCCGCAGAAAACTTCACGGCAAGCTCTTCAGTCTTGACTCGGATGTTAGCTTCTTGGTGAGCTTTCCCTGACAGCCCTATTTAAAATTTCAAATGTCCTTTTATATATACTGTCCCCTGGGGGCAGGGGGGAAGGTACAACCTAAAAGTTGAGAATTAGATCTTATTCAACAGACTTGCTGAGGACTTGAGCCCAGGAGGCAACCTCTCATATAGCTCTGAGGGACAGTTACAAAAATGACAAAAGTGGAGCCAAGCTAGATAGGAACTTTTGCAACAAAACCTAGGTAGTCAAAAACCAAAAGATTACTGTTAATTAAAGAAAAAGTGAATATCTCAAGTTAATGAATTTCACATTTTTCTATTTATGGGAAGATGCTAGAGCCTAGGCTCATTGAGATCCTTCCTTTAATATGCACCTTAACTATGTAGGGACATATCTCATTTTTTGGGGGTTTGTTTTTTGTTTTCCTTTCTGAATCCACTCAGGGTGCAGAGCAGAGCAGCTGCAGAGGCTGATGGCTTGATCACTGCAACATCCTTTGTTTACTGATATGGCAGGAGACAATTTTCATCCACAATACCCTTTTCCCCTTTCCTGCTCTCTCTCACTTATTCAGCTCACTTATCACCTTTTAGTATTTTATATATTTTACCTATTTTGGGGTTTCTGAACCTTCATGCTTGAGGATCTTGCCTCAAGATCAGAGAATTCATGGGGGTGTTACTAGACCAACAGTTTAGAACTAGCTAATATTCCTTGAAAGCTTGCTGTATCGAGCACCATCCTAATAGCTCTATATGCATTCACTCATCTGTTCCTCACCTGTGAGGTAGGCATTTTAGGAATCATTGATATTTTAAGACGCACTGACCTAAAATGGACAAGAATGGGCGAATTTAATTTAGATGACGTTATATCTACTACTCTGGGCAAGAATCCCTTACAAGAAATGGAGTAGCCCTCAGGGTCAACAAGAGAGTCCAAAATGCAGTACTTGGGTACAGCCTCAAAAACAGCAGAATGATCTCAGCTTGTTTCCAAGACAAACCATTGAACATCGCAGTAATCCAAGTCTAGGCCCCAACCACTAATGCTGAAGAAGATGAAGTTCATTGGTTGTAAGAGCAACATTTTACAGAATCAAAAGCTGAGAAACAGTCAATTTAAGCATCTTGTACATGGCAACACCACTAGTGATTCGCAGAGCCAAGATTCAGGTGCAGGACAGTGCCTTGGAGTAGAGGGTAACCTCCCACTACCCACTTTGCCCAAGATAGCAACCCATATGGCTGAGTTCCCCTCTCTTCATATTCCACACTTCTCTTGGTCCCATCTGTGGGTGATGAAGCCATTGCCTTTGCACTCATTCACAAGTCTGACTTTTCATCATCCATCTGGCCTTATTTTCTGCCAGTTTCCCAATCACCCTCTATGTCTCGGCCACTCCAGTCCTTGATTTACCTCTCTTCACAAAGCTAAATTTCTCTCATTCTTTCTGCTTCCAATTAAGTCAAATCTTGAGAGCAGTGGTACCCAAACTTTTCGGCACTGGGGACCAGTTTCCTGCAAGGAAATTTCTCCACAGACCGGGGTTGGGGGTGGGGATGGTTTCAGAATGTTCAAGCACATTATGTTCGTTGCGCACTTTGTTATTACTGTGACATCAGCTGCATCTCAGGTCATCAGGCATTAGATCCTGGAGGTTGGGAAGCCCTCCTTTAGAGACAGCTTTGCTAACCAGTCTGCTACCCACCTCACTCTTCTTCAGCCTCTTCCTGTTTCCTATACATGCCTTTTACAGTATCAATAGTGAGTGCTTAGTCGCTCAGTCGTGTCCAACTGTCTGTGACCCTGTGGACTGTAGCCCACCAGCCTCCTCTGTCTATGGGATTTCCCAGGCAAGAATACTGGAGTGGGTTGCCATTTCCTCCTCCAGGGGATCTTCCTGACCCAGGGATCGAACCCCTGTCTCTTGTGTCTCCTGCAATGGCAGGCGGGTTCTTCAGCACTTTGTGCCACCTTGGAAGCCCATCACAGTAGTGATGCTATTTGCTCATCACTGCCTGTTTCTCCAGGAACCTAGACTTTGACATGTCACTGTCACCCGCTCAGTGTCCAGTGTCATGCCCTGCACACAGTAGAGGCTTAACAAATATGTACTGAATAAATGAATTCTTCTTTGGATTAGTCTGATATTCTCATCCTCTATGTGTCAAGAGAAATATTTCTTCAAAAAGTGATTTTGAGTTTCAGGGATGTGCTCAGGTTTGCAAAACTAAGGTGTTAGGTAGAACCAGGAGGAAGCTTGATGGAGTAAAGTGGGTCAAGGAAGAGAAGTTTTATAAAAAGAAAGAATAAGAAGAGGAAAGCAATAAGGGCCTATTAAAGAGAACAAAGAAAAGAATTTGCTAAAGTTCATCACATGAGGGGTTGATTCCAGTTGGCTAAATGAGTTATTTGATTGCCTTCAATTCAAAATAATCCTTGTACCAAAGCGGCCTATTTGGGAGTATTATATTCTGTCACTCTTCATTATGAACTAGCAAAAAGATGAGGTCCCAGTCTCTGAGATGGCAGGAGGATTTATTCTGTGCCAGATACTATGCTAACTACTTATAATCATTACCTGGTCATCGTTCATCACAGCTCCACAGGGTGGGTTCTATTATCCCCCTAACTCCCATTTTAGAGCTGGGGAAGGTGAAATGTCAGAGGTGACTTGTGCCTATCACAGAGCTGGCAAGTCATCCAACTGGATATGTTAATGCAAATTCATATGTCTTATGCACAGTGAGGTCAAACAAACTGAAACATCCAAAATTGGAGCAGAGAAAGGTTTATTGCAGGGCCAGGCAAGGAGATGGCTCCTGTCCTAAAAAGCCTCCAGCTCCCTCAAAGGGTTTTGTCAAAGCATTTTCAAAAGCCAGGTTGGGGTTGGAAGGGGTGGGTTGGTCACAGGGTACCAGAAAAGACTGTACACAATTCTCTGATTGGCTGATAAGGAAATGGAGTGGTGTCATAGAAGTGAATTTTGTCAATCTTTAGGCTACAGGATGGCTGAAGCTATCAAGTAGTTAACATCTTCCATTTGGTGGGGGGTTTTAAAATGTGCATAACAAGTCAGGAAATTTGCATCAAATACTATTATTATCAGGGTTTCCCTGGTGGTGAAGTGGTAAAGAATCCAGTTTTGATCTCTGGGTCAGGAAGATGCCCTGGGGTAGGAAGTGGCGACCCACTCCAGTATTCTTGCCTGGAAAATTCCCTAGACAGAGGAGCCTGGTGGACTACTGCAGTCCACGGGGTCTGCAAAGAATCGGAGACAACTGAGCAGATACACATACACACTTATTATCGAGGTACTCGAGAGCGGAGTTAAACTGGAGGATATGGGGGAAGCCCTGTCCTGGGAAGGCCCTGTAAGGTCCCACTTGGTTACCAATATGGACCCAGGCATGTCTGTATCCAAGCCCCACTAGACATGGCCTCTTTGCGTTCCAACCACTGCGTGTCCCATCGACACACACAATAGGACAGAGCTTCTTGGTGAAGCAAAATGCAGCCATTAACTCAGTGTTTCCTTTTCCTCTTCCTCATCCTTAAACTGGGCCATGATTCCCCCAGAGCAGTTAAGTCCAAGGGTTTCAGACAGGTTTCTGAGAATTTAGCACATGCATACTGATTGCAGAAACAAACTGAAGGAAGATGGCCCCACTAGGAAAAGGAACCTGAACTTTCCATATAAAGATGGCCCAGGGAGAGGGGAAAAAAACAACCTCGGGACCCTGGCTAATTTGACAAATGAATGTATTACCATGGGAGGGTCTGAGTCAGAGCTTTGGGGATGGCCAGCTAAGATAAATAAATTGGATTTCAGCATGTTGTACTGAATCACTACATCCCTGCAGGCACTTATGCACAACACTAACCTGAGCATGGTGTCTGCCATTTTGGCAAGGTCAAAAAGATTTCTTTCCCGCCAGGGGAATTTTCCCTCACCTAGCAATTTACAAATTTCTGTCCCTGTGGTGAAGGACTAGGACAACACTTACCAATACTGTCCTCAGTCCCTCAGTCCTTTTTCTTCCTCATCCTCAAGCCCCAGGGCCTTCTGCCTCCTGAGTTATTATGTAAATGACTTACAGGCAGAATCTAAAATCAGCGACCAGGAACCCTCCCACCTTGACAATCTCTAGTTAACTGGATTTCTGCTTAACTGAAGGTTAAATAAAACCTCCTTGTTTCAGGCCTTGTTAGTGAAATTCTCTCTAAACTGTGTTACTTCACTCACCTGCCTATGTTTCTGGAGCAGAAAGAAAATAATTACATTTTTGCTTGATGATCAGACATCTTGCAGTGCCTTGGGGCACTATTCTGCGTAATGGTTAGGATTAAAATTTCACTGTAGTTGTCGACTTTTGTGAGAAATGGGGCCTTTAACTGTTCTAAGTTGAAGAAGAAATTTTAATTTAACTTCGTTGAGAGAAGCATCTTGCTTTCCCTGGGCTTAGCAGAGTATCAAGGCATTTCCTCAGAAATGTTGATAAGTCAATGAATATCTGATAGGAATTTATTTATTGCTGTTCGTCTTTTTCCCACTAATAATAATTGTATCTGCTTGATTGATCGCTATGGATGGTCTAGGTGTTGTGCTAGGCACTTTACATGCTTTATATCATTGGATCCTTGCCACACAGTGAGTGGGCTTTGTGCTGTGGGTATTCAGTTGTGTCCAACTCAGGTGGCCCCATGAATGGTAGCTCCCTAGACCCTTCTGTCCATGGAATTTTCCAGGGAAATGACCCTAAAACCATAAGGAAATGGAAACTACAAGAAATGAGAATTGAAGTGGGGCAGACAGACAGGTACAGGTACCTCTACCCACATCCGCAGATACACAGACACATACACACACAGACCCACAAGCACCCTGGTCCTAGACTCCCAAGGACAGTGTAGTAGTTTAGAGATGCAATTTTTAAATAATCCCCCCAAAAGAGGGCCAGGTTGTTTGTTTTATAACACCTGGCTTTTTCTGAACTGATACCCTTGTAAAATAACATAGATATAAATCATTAGAAGAATGAAGAGTATAATAAAATGACCTTCAAGACCAATTTGTAAAATAATTATCAGCTTTAGCATACATAAAATGAAAGTCAAAGAGTGATAAAATTTCTACCAGCTCACTCTCGATTTCTGTTTTGCTTTCTCTATGGACAGCAGTTGGTGGATCTACAGAGGTACTCACATTTTCACTTTGCGGGGCTAGGTCAGAAAGACTTTTGCTTCTCCAATAGTCATTACCAACTGGCAGTATGGACCTCACCTGGGAGCTGAGCATGCTGGAAATGTGGGCTCTCAAGCCCCACCTCTGATTGGCTGAACCAGGATCGGCATTTCAACAAAGATCACCCCTCCAGTATTTTTTCAGGAGAAATTCCACGGACAGACCAACCTGGCAGACTACAGTCCATGGGGCTGCAAAGAGTCGGACACAACTTAGCATCTAAATATCAACAACAACAGCAGGTGATGCTGGTGATTGTTAAGTCTTGGGAAGCAGTGATTTAGAACAAAGACTCAGAAGTCTGTTCTATTTGAGATCTATCCTATCTATGTGACCTCGGGCAAATTACTTAACAGCTCTGTGCTTTAATTCCCTAGTTTTAACAGTACACCTCTCTCTGGGCAATTGTAAACTTTGCAAGATAATGGGCCTGGCAGGTAAAGGGCAAATGAGAGGGTGCCCAGTGGATCCTAGCACTCTATAAGAGGATGCCAAAGCTACTGTTGTTATTGCTAATGATTTTTTTTCTAAACATTTTTTTAGGCCATCCTGTTGTCTTTGAGAGAGATGCACTCAGGCTATGAATATTTACTTTGATGTTTGATGTTTAACTAGTTGTAGGCCCTTATGGAGGGTTTTCCCTCCCACTTCCTCATCTGGGTCTTTTGGCCTGGGCCTACTGATGGTACTTAGGCCCACTTGGACAGTTTCCTCACCCTGCTCAGCATCATCTATTGGTACTAACCGTCCTGAACAAGGTGAGTCTACAGGAGTCATGGGGTGAAAGCCCATGAGTTCTGATGTTCCAGGCTGCCAAGGACAGAGCTCACTAGGGCCTGGGGGATATTTCAGGCCCTAGTCAAGGGGGAAGGAGCAATCCATCTGAAAGAGGAGACGTGCCCTGGGTGGTGGGGTTTCTGTGACAGCAGGGACGCTGGTTGCTCCCATCTTTTGTCTTTTGTTCCCTCTACAGTTAAAAGCCAGTGTGTCCTCTAGTGAGATGGATGCTTCTGTGAGCCTGGGGCTAGGAAAAGGCAGCAAACAAAAGTGAACAGTCAGTGTTTCCTGAAGATTTACGCAGAAACCTACCCACAGATGCAGGAATGCTGGATTTATAATAGGGGCGGCATCACTTGTTCTTGTGCGCTAAGATAAGGGTAAACAAATTTCATGCTGTGATATAAGTCCCTATCTGTAGAAGCCAGGAAAGATTCCCTGCCCTGTTGCTGAATTGTGTGCTTGACAGGTGATCCTCAGAGGCTTGTTTTAGGACACTTCATCTGGAGGTCACATGGGGCCCCCGCATATGAAAGGTGGAAGAACAGGCCTGAGTGAAGAGGAGGGTGAATCCTCTGTCCCTGCTCATGTGGAAGTTCAAAAAGGGAAGCAGCTGTGGCAGTGGCTAAAATATTTGAAAAATCCTGGAAAGGAACTGGGGTAGGGAATCAAGTGACTGTGTGAACCTGGGCCTGATCAGGAAATATGCCAGGAAAACTGTTTCCACTTTTGACCTTGGTCCAGCAGTCACACCCACCCTAGACCCACCTCTGCCTTTTATTTTGTCAACAGCAGGTAGATAAATGCTCCCAAGTTTACAGAGTTTTTCATCTCACCTGCAGAGAAGGAAGCCTACTATGACCTGTAGGAACTGGCCAGCTGTGTCCACCATATCTTCTGCCTCTAGAGGACAAAGGCAATGTTTTGATCATCTCTGTATACCTTATGTGTAAGCTTTCTACATGTGCTAGTAAAGTTTACAGAAAAAGAAAGAAAGCCAGAGCTCTGAGGGTGAATCTCTTTTAGAAATACAGGAATGTAACTTAAAATTTAGAAAAATTATCATTCTTCTATAATATTTGGGCTTCCCAGGTGGCTTAGTGGTAAAGAATCTGCCTGCCAATGAGGAGACTTGGGTTTGACTCCTGGATGAGGAAGAGTTGCTGAAGAAGGAAATGGCTACCCTCTCCAGTATTCTTGCCTGGGAAATCCCGTGTACAGAGGAGACTGGCGGGCTAGAGTTCATGGGGTCACAAAGAGTTGGAAATGACTGAACGACTAAACAGCAACAGTGTATGATATTTACTATTTGGTGTTCTGCCTTTTTAAAAATAATTCTAATCAATCTATATGTAATTATGATTATCTCACTTTCCAGATATTGAAACTGAGCCTCCAGAGCCAAGAAAACACTGCTCTCATGTGATGAAACCAGGATTCAAATCTACTAGTGTAGATATCCAACCCCACTTTGTCCAAGCTGATTCTAGAGACACCATCCCAGGTCCTCTGGGATGTGTTCCTTTGAGAATTTCCCTGAGCCTAGACCTGGGCCCCATGTTTCCCATTTTCTTTTTTATTTGGGGGAGGTAGGGGAATCGGTCTTTTTTTTTTAATTTGTTTATATTTTAATTGAAGGATAATTGCTTTACAGAATTTTGTTGGTTTCTCCACATTTGTTACACTGCAGGAGAAATGGACTAAGACCCCACAGGACGCTTGTCAGTGGGTGTAAGAAGTGCAGGAGAAGAAGGTGGACAGCAGGGAGGCTGGGCTTTAGAGCTTGAGCGGTGTCAAGTGTGAGTTCCCAGTAAATTATGTAGTTGCCACAAGATTTGGACGTGAGAAAAATTAACAGAGAGCCAGTTACCATCTCAAGGCCTTTCAGGGACAGTTCAACCCAGGGACCAGAAGTCAGGACTGATGAGTGACCAGGCTAGTGTGGTAGAGACCAAGTTGATCCCCAAAGATGTGTATAGGCATAGTTGTGTGCAGTGTAAAGGAGACATACATGCATGTACATGAGCACACACACATGGATACAGCCATCAGGGAGCAGCTGCATGCAGTCAGAGACACACAGACAGGCTAAGTTTCCTTTATGTTGCAAAAAATATCACCCAGATTATCAGGCTTCCCCTATGTCAAACTTTGCAGATTATCAAGATTTCTTGTTAGTCTTATTAGTCATGCTTTCTGTATTCCTGGTACAAGCTGTGTATACTATACTACATCTTGTGGAAAACAAAGGATGAGATACATAGACACACACACACACACAATGTTTTTTTTCCATGAGTTTTCCATATTTAGACTATGTCTGTAAGTTTACCTAAAAAGCTTATAAACATCGTTGCCTCTGAGTAGAAACCTAAGGGCTAGAGGTGAAAAGAGAATCACTTTGCATTACCTTCTGTTTTTTAATATTTAAACCTTTTAACTATGGATGTGGATTCCTTATTCAAAACAATAAACTATTTTAAAAAAAACAACAAGAAAAATAGACTATATCCCCATGTCTATCTTACACTCCGATGTTTCTGAATTGGTTCCTGTGAGTGAATGGTTGTTTCTGAATGTGATTAACTCTGAGAGCATTTATGATAGGTTGGAGGCTGTTTATGGTTCAATAGAGAGAAGCAGATTGATGAAAGACCCTTGGAGGTGAGGAGGATGGAAATGCTATAGGAGAGGTAAATTCCTCCAGCCTCAGCCAGGAAAGGCCAGATTATCCACTAGGAAGTGATGAGTGTCAGTAAATTCCAGTAAATCAGGTAATAAATAAGGTAGACTCTTCATCTTGACACCTGGATGAATTGGAATATCTCAGAGTATTGGGAGATTTGAACTGAATTTAGGGAATTTTTTTTTTTTTTAAGATAAGATGATTGTGTGCACCAGACATTTGTTTCTGTGGCTACATAGCTAAGATGCAGACTTTAAAGGACTAGCTAACTTTGTTCAGTACCTGCATATAGCAGAACAGTGAGTAGTGGTTTTGCTGGTCTCATCACATTTAACCTTTAAACAATCATATCAAGTAATACCCCATTTTACCTGTACAGATGTTAGGACCCAAAAGAGGTAGGAGTTGGTGAACTGGCCCAAGATGTCACAGATAATACGGCAGGGTCCCAGTATGATACTAAGGACTCTGACTCCAAACCTTTGGCTCTACCCGACATTGACTGAAAGAAAATGAGCCGAGGCTTAACTATCCACAAGAAACTGGCAAATAATTATCCTAAGGTAGTGGCTATCAGACCCTAGCTACATCAGAATCTCCTACAAAGCTTGTTAAAATACCCTACCCCCACGGTTTGGATTCAGTAGGTTTGGGCTAGGGCCTGGGGATTTGCATTTCTCCCAAGTTCTCAGAAGATGCTGATGCTCTGGGCTGTGGGCTCCACTTTGAGAACTAATACAGTAAAGAAACTAGAATAGGGGCTCTTAATCTTATTTGTGTTTTTAGGGTCCAATATAGGAACAAGACAATTACATGCTATTCATTTCTAGTACGTGTGTTTTATTTTTATTTTTTTAGATTTTGATAAAATACTTTTTTGGAAACATCCACTATCTCATTTATTTTCAGGGAGAAAACAGAAATTACTTTGTGTCTACAGGCAAATCAGAGAGTAAGGGGGATCATGCACCTTCAGGTGTACAGTTCAGAAGTAGCCATAGGACTCCCCAGAGGAAAGGCCCAGTCACTAGTCAGGACTCTTCTGGTCACAAATGACAAAAATCTAACTTAAATCATTTAAGATTTTATTTGGCTGTGTGTAATAGAAGCTCACTTTACACAGGTGTCTTGGAACCAAGTTTCTGATTTTGTTGTACAATAACCCTTGTAGAATTAGACAGTCACTGGCATTGCTTTAGAAGCTCAATAGTATAAGGTCTGACATCTCTTTTTTATTTTAGTTTTTACTCATGGCTCATTCACTCTTTTTTTTTTTTTCTTTTAACTCATTCACTCAAAGTGGCTGCTATGGCCCCAGTCATCACATCTGTGTTCTAGTAAGAAAGAAGGTAGAAAGTGGAAGAGGTACGGTCCATCTTATTAATTGTTCATATCCTTCTTTAAGATTTCAACTGTGTCACATGACTATATATAGCTGCAAGAGCAGTGGACGAGTGAGTAGCTAGTTGCATACATTACCTCCCTACACAAAATGAAGATTTTGTAGTCAAAGGAAAAGGAGTGATTGGCTATTAGGAAGCACTTAATCCTACACAGAAAATTGAACAAAATGGGGGATATATTGCCTTTATGAGAAAAGCAAGGATAGAGTGCCTTCAAGAAGCCAAATAAATATTTTAAAAAGCAAAATCAGTTTAAGAGAAAAAGAGGAAGAAGTAAATAAAAGAGATGCCTCCCTTCTTATGGCCAGATTGCTCTGAAGAGATGAAAGGAAGCTGACTGATTGGTGATTGTTCCCTGAGATCTCACCCTGAAACCCAGGCTGAACCTGAAATACTTGGAGGAGAAAACAATGCCACAGATTTTGAGTAATGCTCCTCACTTGGCTTCTGCTCTGAAGAGTAGATGAACACACACAATTTCCACTCCATTTCCTTAAACTGGCATCTGTGCTAGGCTGTAATGAAACTTGGAGGGGAGGAAAAGACCATTAGCTTGCAGAGAGGATTATTTTAGTTGCTTAAGCCATCCTCTCCCCGAAAATAGTCAGGTGGGTGTTTAGGCCAAAGTCTGTATTGTTATTATTTTTTTAAACTTTTTGTTAATTTTTTACCACACCTTGTATCATGTGCGATCTTAGTCTCCTGACCAGGGATCAAACCTGAACCCCTGCATTGGAAGTACTGAGTCTTAGCCATTGGACCACCAGGGAAGTGCTCTGTATTGTTATTTTGAATACCATTAGAAGGCCCATGAGCTTTTCTAATATAATTCTTCATTGTAGTATTCTATGTAGTCCTATACACAATTTTATTAAAATTTTAAACGCTCTGTCAAAAAAAAAAAAAAAGGCTGTATGAGTCAGCTTTGTCTTCAAAACAAGCCACTTCAAAACCTTTAAGTTTAAGTTCAGACAATTATCTATTTGATGATGAATCTGTGGAAGATGACTCGGGCCAGGCTCATCTGGGAAACTCATCTCTGCCCCATGTGGTGTCACCTGGGCATAGTGTTACTTCTTTGACCTTAGCTAGATGGCTGGGATGTTTGCGACACATGGGCTTTTCTTTTATCTTCCATCATGGCATGATAGGGACTGAGTGGTTTATGATGGTCTTTTTCATGGCTGGCAACTGTTGCTGACTGTTGGCTGGATTATCTATCTCCAGCAGGCTGGAGACCAAGTTCTGAAAGCAGCAAGAGAAAGTGTAGGTCCCAGTGTGTAAGCGCTTTTCACGCCTGTGCTTGCGTTGCATTTGCTGATGTCCTATGGCCAAAGCAAGTCACTTGGCCAAGACCCGACCAAGTTAATGCGGAAGGGGACTGTGCAAGGTTGTGTGTCCCAGGAGGCGTGGGTTTTGGGGGGCCATTAGTGTATCAGACTACCAAATGGACCCTAGACCAAGAACCAGAATGTCTCCTTATCATGTCTTTGCCTTTCTCTGCAGGTCACCTTCATTCCTTTACACAAAGCACTTGCCCATATCTGGAATCCAGGGGTCACTTCTTCAGCTTCCCACTCAAAGGGAACAGATATTTTCCTCTTTAATTGTATTCTGAAAATCACTGGGAAGAACTTTGATTGGTCTGCTGTAGGTCAGATGCTAAACCCAGAGTTAACCAATTGGGATATGATCATTGGCGGTTCCCAATGGAGCCTCATATTTGGCCAGAGGTTGCAGAAGGGGCAATTTTAAGAGACACCATTCTAAAAATGAATTGAGATCCCTTTAGGAATAATGGAAATATATTGACCAGAAAAGACAAATAGATGTGCAGTGTTTGGAACCATTGAACAGAAAACCTCACAGACTCTCTTTTTGGATTTTTTTTTTTTAATTTTTTTGTTTTGTTGGTTGGTTGGGAGAGTCTGGATTTAGTAAAAACTTAAGCTCATTTAAAACTTAATTTCTATTGTTTTCCAAAACATTACCTTATTAAACCAATCTACACATTTTCCTTACTTTCTTTGAAAAACTGCAGACCAACATCTACCACTGGCCCCCATGGGAAGATTTCTGAGTGTCCTTTGTGGCAAACATACAACAGAGATTACACGACTTGTCACTCACCTGCCCCTTCGATTGTGTTGGGAAAGAAGAAAGACTTGAGTTCTTAATTGGCATATCGGTCACATCAATGAGGATCTATTTTTTCCCTCCAATCCTGTTAGGAATTTAAGAGCATGCTGACAAAGATCCATATCCAGATCTGTGAATATATGGGATTTCTGGCAAAGTGAAAATGCTGAGATCACCTCTCCAGCAAGGTGCCTGATGGAGGCATTCCACATGAGTGTCACCAAGGGTCCCAAGCATGAGTGGAGTGTAAGGGTACCCTTTTGCTTTTTAACTGGAGTGAGGGACAGTTAAGAGAGGCAACCACTGGAAGTGTCTGAGAGCAGAGAGATGCTGGCATTTGGGGAATGCTCTCACAAATAGCAGAGATTCCTGAAAGGCTTTGAGAGAGGCTCTGCTGGTAGCCATGGTGATGCTGGGTTTCTTGCATCCAGGCTGCCAGAGAGTGAGTTTGTTCCCAGTTCCCAGGGGCCTTAGCTGGTGCAACTGCAGCATCTTTCAGAAACCTTCTAGACAAAACTCCTGCTCAGATGCACTTCATTAATTGGTGGAACTTGCTCCTCACTGCTCGATGCCCTGCGGTGTTTCACAGGCACCCTGCTTCCGCCCAGCAAACCTTTGCCCATAATTGTGTTGTCACCACTGTTAGTTAACATGCTCTGGTTTGCCTTCAAGGGGTTGGTCAGTTCTCCTTTGGATTCTTTGTTGGCAATTAGGGTCTGTTTATCAGCAGGACTGCTGAGGAGTCTCTGGGCTGTGACTTTGAATATGAAAACTGTCTGGTATCATGTATACCCAGTTCAAAATTCATGCTCCTTTCTCTCTGCATTCCTTAGTCTTATCTCCCCTACCCACTGGTCCTGCATGGGAATTTATGAAAGATACTTGGGCCCTAACAGGGATTTCTCACTGAAGGCAGTGGACAAGCCATTAAGAGAAAAGTTTCAATTGGGGAAACTGTGCAGAGGTCATGAGAAGCTGCAAGAAGACTCCAACTTCAAGGCTGGGCTACAGAGCCAGGAGCTAGTTTAAATTGTCCAGGGCACACTCATGGTGAGTGTGGGTGAGAGCTGGGACAGTAGGAAAAACAAGAGAAAGTTTTCAAATGACTGCTTAAAATAATAGGAATTTTTTTCATAGTGCACAAGGATAACAGTTAATGAAGCTTTATTTCTTATTTGCTACATCTCTATTACCTTTTTTCCCCTGCAAAACATGTTTTAAGCAGTCATGATGCTCCAAACATAGGAGGTATAAAATTAAATGAAATATGGTGACTGCCTTTGTATATGATGCTGATGAGTCAATATATAATTGGCTAATACTCTGATGACAGTCTTTGCAGGATGCTTGGAGGGCATCCATGTGTCTCTTCATCTCACAATATTTATTGAGTGCCTGCTGTGTTCCAGGTATTGTGGTGGGCTGGGGACACAGAGATGAAAGAGGCACATGGTCTGCCTACAAAGACCTCAATTCTGGTGCAGGGGTGACCTGTAAATACAACTCAGTTCAGCAAGTGCTGAGATGCAGACAAGAGGTAATTTTACAGAACTCCTTGGAAGAAAACATACTTGAGAGTCTTCACTTAAACTTTTTTTGTGTGTTTGTTTGTTTTGCTTTAGGCAGAAGAACTAGGCATCTTATTTTGTCATAAAACAATTTATGGAAATGTGTATATATAACTATCTAAGCTTAAAAATTCTCTCCATTTAATCTGAAGTCTGAGATGATGAATCACTCCCCCTGCAGAGGAAGCCTCAGTGATGCAGCACTGAATAAAGATCTTTGAGCTTCCCTAGGTGGAAGACAGAAGCCAGAACCCAGAGAACTGTCCTGCTTAGTTGCAAGTGTCATTCTCAGTGAGTTTCTCCTATGCATTCTCCTGGGGTCTAGTGAATGAATCAGATGTGCAGGGGCAAAAGGGGCCCTGTTTTTCCTTTTGGATAAAGATTCAATTATTGCCTGTCCTGGTCTGGTTGGCTGGTTTAAATAAGCCTCTGCCCCTTGGGAAGCCTTTCATGGTTCAACTGGGATGGTTAAAAAAAGGCCAAAGAAGCCCTAGAGTGGGACTCCCAGCCAGAATTTGAATGTAAGTGAGATCTGACAGCCCTTCCCAGCTTCTCTACACCAGGAGATGCTTTCTGCCCAGTATCATAGGGTCATTCTAGGTCGAGGAGTCCCAAAGAGGATGTTCATCTTTCACTCCAAATTCCCGTGCCTTAGCTCCCTGCACGATAAAGAGGTTGACTGATAAGCAAACTGCCTGCACTGTGTGATTCCACCCACCGCATGTTTCCATCGGGAGCTGCACCAGGCTGCATCTCCCAGGCTTTCCAGCTCACCTGCCTTGTCCAGAACTGTTTGTCCCTGCTACAGTGCAGCAGTTAGGAATGTGGGCTCTGGATTTAGACAGGTTTTATTATGAAATCCACTTCTACCACTGACTAGCTATGCGGCCTTGGGTGAGTTGCTTTACCCCTCTAGACCATTCTGTAAAATGAGTGTAATAATGGCTATGCATCAGGGTCCCAACAGGAAATAGGTGCTGCTGTATTCAGGTGAGGATCATTCCAGCAGGCCTTGTTCACACAAGGAGAAATGACAGGTGTGTGAAATGTTTTGGAAACCACCCTGGCTCATAAGGGAACCCAGGTTAGTAGTACAGAGCTGTGGCCACTCCTAAGCCAGTAGGAAAGTAGGGAGCAAGAAGGAACAGGAATCAAAATGGGGAAGAGGTTGTTGAGAAAGGTCTCTGAGATAAGTCATGACCTTAGGCCCCCAGAGATGACTTTACGGAAGACAGGGGGCAACTGACTTTCCCTCCTGTCTCCAAATTTCTGTTCTTTTGAGGCTCCCCATTGTCCCAACCCAACTAGAAGTTGGAGGCCATGAGAGGAGGCAACATAATCTGTACAGACCAGCCTCCCAGGACAGGGCGCAAAGTGGAGGAGGGTGGGATGGCTGTGTGGGGTGAACGTCCCTCAGGAACACGTTCACCGTGTGGCTGAGCTGATCAAATGATGAAATGGCATTAAGGACTAACACAGTCCTTGGCACCAAGTTTTCAATGAAAGTTAGCCAAGATTATTAGTATTTCTCTGTCCTAGGTCAAAAGTGAAAGAATTGTCAGTGATTTGTCAGGAGTAATGGAGGGTTAGGGAATGATGAGTCTTTGGTATAAAGGGAAAATCAAGTTTCGTTTCTCGTTTCCTGAGGAATATTCAGATACTTCTTGCAACCTGTCCCTATCAACTTTTCCCTGACATTTTTGGTAGCATGTGAATGTGCTCTTTTGAAGACAATGTAATCTAAACTACTAGTCACCTTAATAATGGTTCTTGGAAGGATAAAGAGTTTTGGGGGTTATTGGAGGGGCAGGAAATGGGGCCTCCACTTGCCAGGGTGCTCCCAGTTAGGCTGTGTCTTCTCTGCAGATAACATCCGAGATTTAATACCAGCAAACACTTGCAAAGAATTCCTGGATTCCAGATGTTGTTTTTTTACGCATCCTACTTGCATCTTAATAAATCCTCACAGCTGCCTTATAAGGCATCACTAACCACACTTTACAGATGAATAAACTGAGGCACCAAAATTTCAACTTTTCAACCTGTAGTTCTCAAAGTTCAAAATGACAGAGCCAGAATTTGAACCCAGTCTGGCTACAAAGTCTCTGTTCTTCTCTACCCTGGCTGTGTTGGCATTCCTAACTCTGAGTGTAACACCTGCTCCATAATATGTGTTCAGGAAGTGCTTACTGAATTAATTGGAGTAAACACACAGAGCTATACTTTAAAAGTTTTAACTCCTTGAACTATAGCCCCTTATTTGAAGGAAGGGCCACCATAATGTATTTATATCCAGGAGGCACAGGAAAAAGCCAGATTTAACACATCAAAAAAAACCACTTTTATTTTATATTGAAGTATAGCTGATTAACAACCATGTGATAGTTTCAGGTGGACAGAAAAGTGACTCAATCATGCATATACATGTATCCATTCTCCCCCGAACTCTCCTCCCATCCAGCTTGCCGCATATCATTGATCAGCATTCCCTGTGCTATGTAGTAGTGTGTGTGCACATGTCCATCCCAAACCCCTCATTCTCCCTCCAGATTTAACACTTTAAAGTCAAACTGTTCTTATATATAAACTAGCTTATATAGGGTCCATTTTTGCTCATGGGCTATTACCTAACATGGTATAAACAGACTCATACACAAACTACCCACATCACGCCTTTCCCAGGTAGTGACAGCTGGGATAACTTGAGAGTAAGAGTCCAAGACATTTCTTTGTGTCTTTGTAAGAAAATTACAGCAGCTCACATTCAGAATGTTGCCTTTGGTGGGAGGCAGCTCATGGCTCCACAGAGAGACGAATGTTATCAAGGCCTTTGGGGCTGACTGTAGTATGACCCCAAGGTCACTGGGAGGCCAGAGCTAAACAACTGGAAAGAATGTTGGCCCCTGAGCCAGCCGGGCCTCTGGGCACACTGGCCTCCCTCTGCAGGCCTGCCCATCAGCGCTGTGACAGTCCGTACTAGCCCTTAGCAGCACAGCAGCTGGGTTCTCCCCACAGGGACCCCCCTGTCCCAGGCAGGAAAGAAGGGCACCTCCTTGGCTGGCCTTCCTTCCTTCTTGCCCACACAGACCATCTCCCCGCTCACACAAAAGACTCTTTCAGCAGCCGGTTACCTAGATTTGAACTTTTCAACAAGGCTTTTTGTTTTGATTTAGTTTTTTTTTTTTTTTCCTTTAAGCTCCACAGCTAAAATACCAGATCCTGCTGTTGCTAAGATTAAGGATTTTCTCCTCTTTTTCTCCCTCAGCTCAGTTTCCATTGACTCAGAAGGACCAAGAGATGGATTACTGTTCCCTTGCCAAATGCAGAGAGGGTACTTGAGCTGTGGAGGGGTTACACTGGGATTCGACATTACTCAGCCTTGTGCTAATCATTCTTAGTTACTCCTCAATGCTCTCCTCAAAGTCACAGGCGTTTGTGTCAGTAACTAAGGCCTCCTGAAACCACTCAGCCCTAAGTATACACAGGAGAACCATGGAGTTGGAGTAAAAGGTAATTTAACATGAATATTTATATACTGTACAGACGTGTGCCATGATTCACTCAGCTTATTTTCATTTTATGCATTTTCTTCCCATTTGCAGTCTTTATTTATTGCAAAGTTGAGGCTGTTAGCAAAATAATACCTCGGGGTGGGTTTTCTTTTTCCTTTAGACATATTTTTTTTTCCTGCTTTCTACTTTATCTCTGGGAGAGTAAGCCACTTGAACAGCAAAACTGCTCACCGCTGCAGACCCTGAGAGACGGATGGTGTATTGTTCTGAGCCTTCTGGCAAAGCCTTTTGCCACTGAGGCCTGAGTACGGTGCTGCGTGAGCCCCGTGGTCACTGAGCTGTGGCAGCGCCCGTCAGTCACCACCTGGGGGCAGGAATCACCCAATCCTCTGATTTTTGATGGGATGGTGCCGGTGCCAAGTGGGCTCTACTCCAGTGTGACAGGCGTCCTTATAAGAAGACAGACACATATGGAGAAGACGGCCATGTGACGATGGAGGCGGGGGTTGACTTGCTACAGCAAGCAGTCATGAACCACCCAAAGTTGCTAGAAAACCACCAGAAGCTTGCAAGAGTCAAGGAAGGATCCCCCCTACACTAGACTTCAGAGACTGCATGGCCCTCCCACCATCCTGATTTCAGACTCTAGCCTCCAGAACAAGGAGATAATATGTTTCTGTTGTTGTAAGTTACCCAGTGTGTGGTGCTTTGTCACGGCGGCCTTAGGAAACAAATGTAATATTTATGGCCAGCCCGGCTCTCTAGAAATGGTCAAAGCTGACAGAGCTGTCAAAACAGCAGAGCACCTACAGTGTTCTAATCCCTTACACCGAGTCCAGGGAGTAAACAGCTGGTCAGGTTGGAGCCCTGATTTAAAGAATTTCCTCTAGATTAAAACCAGAATGGACCAGGGATGGAAAATTGCAAGCTTTATGACTTAATGCTGACTCCACCCAGGTTTATGAGGGAAAGAAACAGATCAATGGTATCTGAAAGATCTTGGCAGCTCCAGACCATATATCATCCTTTCTCTGGGACAAAACCCTCTCCTACGTTTTACTCAGCTATCCTGATAAGGTGAAAGTAAATATACACTTGTGAGCATCAGCACCCATAGATTCGCCAGTTACTTCATTTGCATGCACTTTTCTCATTTAAATATCATAACAGTAAGGTGGGGATCCTATTGCCAAGGCAACTGTAACGGAAAAAGGAGCAGTGTCGTTCTGATAGAGACTCTTACTTCACTTTAACTGATCCCTACTGTGTCCCTGGGTACCCTCTAATTTGCTGTTAAAAAGATACAGCCATTTTTCTCACCTCATTTCTGCCTTTTCCTCACCTCACTTTGCTTTTCTCTTTGCCAAAGTTCTCATGGCTTCCCCTGAAGCTTGACCTGAACTTCAGACTTTCTACTGAAGTTGCTACTTTAGCTCCTTCCATCCTTCCAACTGAATTTGATGATATTTCCCCTTCTGTTCAAGAGCCTCACCTTCTGATCAACATGCCACTCACCGGTTTCCATGATTGCGTTCTCAGGTCCTGACACCCACTCTTATGACCTACATTATAACTTGTCCTGAGTGTCAACCCCAGCTGGGCTGTGAACCAGCTCCCATGACCATGTGATAAATTCTTCAATAATTCGTGGCAGCAGGCTCCTCATCTGTAAAATGAGATGTTCTACTTTGTGAGAATTAAATAAGATAATGTATGTGAAGCCTGATTCATACAGGCTTTGTATTAGCTATCTAATGCTGTGTAACTTCATGGCTTAGAGCAGCAATAATTATTATCCCTCACCATTTCCATTTCTTAGGAATCCAGGGACAGCTTGGCTTGGTTCTTCTGGCTTGGGGTTTCTTATGAGGTTGCAGTATGATGCTGGCTGGACCCGCAGTAATATAAAGGCTTGGCTATGGCAGGAGAATCCACTTTGAAGGTGGTGGTTTCACATGGGCCTCTTACCTAGGTGTTGGCTACTGATGGGGAGCATCACTCCCTCTCCACATGGGCGTCTTCACAGGGCTGCTTGAAAAGCCTGTTGGTACGGTGGCTGTCATCCCCCAGTCAGAACAATAGGGGTGGAGGGCCATAGGGTATATAGTTTTTATGATCTAACCTCTGAAATAGCATCACCTACACCACATTTTTCCAGTAGTCACGTACAGATGTGAGAGTTGCGCTATAAAGAAAGCTGAGCACCGAAGAATTGGTGCTTTTGAACTGTACTGTTAGAGAAGACTCTTGAGAGTCCCTTGAACTGCAGTGAGATCAAAACAGTCAATCCTAAAGGAAATCAGTCCTGAATAGTCTTTGGAAGGACTGATGCTGAAACTGAAGCTCTAATACTTTGGCCACCTGATGCAAAGAATTGAATCACTGGAAAAAACCCTGATGCTGGGGAAGACTGAAGGCGGGAGGAGAAGGGGACAACAGAGGATGAGATGGTTGGATGGCATCACTGACTTGATGGACATGAGTTTGAGCAATCTCTCGGAGTTGGTGATAGACAGGGAAGCCTGGCATGCTGCAGTCCATGGGGTCCAAAAAGTCGGACACAACTGAGCAACTGAACTGATACTGATACACCACATTTATTTGTTGAAAACAAGTCACTAAGTCCAGCCCATATTCAAGATGAAGGGATTTAGACTCCACTGTTTGAACGGAAGTGTGCTAGTGAACTTACATCTTTTAAATATATGACAGACTTGTAATGAATGTCAACTTCTATTATAATTTTAATTATATGAATATGTTTCTTTTATGGGCTTCCCTGGTGGCTCCATGGTAAGAATTCCCCTGCACCACAGGAGATGTGGGTTCGATCCCTGAGTGGGGAAAATTCTCTGGAGGAGGAAATAGCAACCCACTCCAGTGTTCTAGCCTGAGAAATCCCATGGACAGAGGAGCCTGGCAGTATATATATTTACATGAAAGTTTCTCAGTGGTGTCCAACTCTTTGCAATCCCATGGACTCTAGCCTGCCAGTCTCCTATGTCCATGGAATTCTCTAGGTAAGAATACTGGACTGGGTAGCCATTCCCTTCTCCGGTGATCTTCCCAACCCAGGGATTGGACCCCAGTCTTCCACATTGCAGGTGGATTCTTTACCATCTGAGCCATCAGGGAAGCCCATATATATATATACACATAATGCATATATTGTAGTGAAGGACAGGGAAGCTTGGCATGCTGTAGTCCACATGGTCACAAAGACTCAGACAGGACTTAGCAACTGAACAACAACAGCAATGCATATGCATGTATGTGTATGTATATATGCATATATGTGTTTATAGATCTGTGGTTTAAAAAGCTTTGTTTCTACAATTTACCATACAGTTGATGCTTGTGGCCCCTCAAATTCTTGTTGAAATCTTAACTGCACATAATATATATGTATGTTGCTGTGTATATGCATAAATATATTTATATATTTGTGATTTTAAAAGTGCTTCTAGAATTTACCATATAGTTGATGCTTGTGGCCCCTCAAATTCGTCTGTTGAAATCTTAACTGCACATAATATATATGTATGTAGCTGTATATATGCATAAATATATTTATATATTTGTGATTTTAAAAGTGTTTCTAGAATTTACCATGACTACTGATGCTTGTGTCCCCCCTATATGTTGAAATCCTAATGGGCCTGGTGATGGTTTTATGAGGTGAGGCCTTTGAGAAGTGATTAGGTCATGATGGCAGGGCCCTGTTATAAACAGACCCCAAAGAGCTCCCTCATCCCTTCTGCCAGGGGAGGATGTAGTGAGGTGTCTTCTGAGCATCAGGAACCAGGCTTTCAGTAGATACTGCATCTTCTGAAGCCATAGCATGGACTTCCCAGCCTCTAGAACTGTGAGAGATATGTTCCAGCTGTTTAGAAGCTGCCCAGTCTATGGTATTCTGTGATAACAGCATGGACTGGCTGAAACAGCTGGGGTAGAATAGTCCAACCAAACTTTGGTGATTGAAAAGATCAATTTCTTTCCTTTTGGAACAGTCTCCTCAACATTTTTCAGATAAAGAAACTCTGAACTGAAAGCTCAAACTCCCTTCAGGTCTGGTGGTTTCCCTCTTAGGAAGTCTCTACTTTCTTCCTGGAGAACCCACACCCACTCACCTTGTTTGGATCTGCTCTTCTGCCCAACTCTCTTTACCTGCCTACATCTTACTCTTACCTTGGCCCTCATCCTTCATCTTCCTTCTTTGTCTTCTGAGTTGGAGTTCTCTTTTATTATCTAGTAAGGAAAAATGGAAACACAAAATATGTTTTCCCCTAAAACTATTGGCCACCATAGTTTGGCCCCAGGTAAATAACAGGGAGGGAACACAGCCCCATCCATCAACAGAAAAAATGGATTAAAGATTTACTGAGCAAGACACTGCCCATCAGAAAGTGTCACTCAGTCCTGTATGACTCTTTGCGACCCCATGAATCTCAGCACGTCAGGCCTCCCTGTCCATCACCAACTCCCAGAGTCCACCCAAACCCATGTTCATCGAGTCGGTGATGCCATCCAGCCATCTCATCCCCTGTCATCCCCTTTTCTTCCTGCCCCCAATCCTTCCCAGCATTAGAGTTTTTCCAATGAGTCAACTCTTCTCATGAGGTAGCCAAGTATTGGAGTTTCAGCTTCAACATCAGTCCTTCCAATGAACATCCAAGGCTTATCTCCTTTAGGATGGACTGGTTGGCTCTTCTTGCAGTCCAAGGGACTCTCAAGAGTCTTCTCCAACACCACAGTTCAAAAGCATCAATTCTTTGGCACTCAGCTTTCTTCACCATCCAACTCTCACATCCATACATGACTACTGGAAAAGCCATAGCCTTGACTAGATGCACCTTTGTTGGCAAAGTAATGTCTCTGCTTTTCAATATGCTATCTAGGTTGGTCATAACTTTCCTTCCAAGGAGTGAGCATCTTTTAATTTCATGGCTGCAATCACCATCTGCAGTGATTTTGGAGCCCAGAAAAATAAAGTCAGCCACTGTTTCCACTGTTTCCCCATCTATTGGCCATGAAGTGATGGGACAAGATGCCATGATCTGAGTTTTCTGAATGTTGAGCTTTAAGCCAATTTTTTCACTCATCTCTTTCACTTTCATCAATAGGCTTTTTAGTTCCTCTTCACTTTCTGTGATAAGGGCGGCGTCATCTGCATATCTGAGGTTACTGATATTTCTCCCAGCAATCTTGATTCCATCTTGTGCTTCTTCAAGCCCAGCATTTCTCATGATGTACTCTGCATATAAGTTAAATAAGCAGGGTGATGGTATACAGCCTTGATGTACTTCTTTTCCTATTTGGAACCAGTCTGTTGTTCCATGTCCAGTTCTAACTGTTGCTTCTTGACCTGCATATAGGTTTCTCAAGAGACAGGTCAGATGGTCTGGTATTCCCATCTCTTTCAGAATTTTCCACAGTTTATTATGATCCAATCTGATTACATGGACCACAGCCTTGTCTAACTCAGTAAACTAAGCCATGCCATGTGGGGCCACCCAAGATGGTTGGGTCATCGTGGAGAGGTCTGACAGAATGTGGTCCACCAGAGAAAGGAATGGCAAACCACTTCAGTACTCTTGCCTTGAGAACACCATTAACAGTATGAAAAGGCAAAAAGATAGGACATGGAAAGATGAACTCCCCAGGTCAATAGGTGCCCAAAATGCTAATGGAGATCAATGGAGAAATCCAGAAAAAGTGAAGGGATGGAGCCAAACCAAAAACTATACCTAGTTGTGGATGTGACTGGTGATAGAAACAAGGTCCAATGCTGTAAAGAGCAATATTGCATAGGAACCTGGAATGCTAGGTCCATGAATCAAGGCAAATGGGAAGTGGTCAAACAGGAGATGGCAAGAGTGAGCATCGACATTCTAGGAATCAGCGAATTGAGATGGACTGGAATGGGAAATTTAACTCAGATGACCATTATATCTACTACTGTGGGCAGGAATCCCTTAGAAGAAATGGAGTAGCCATGATAGTCAACAAAAGAGTCTGAAATACAGTACTTGGATGCAATCTCAAAAATGACGGAATGATCTCTGTTTGTTTCCAAGGCAAATCATTCAATATCACAGTAATCCAAGTCTATGCCCCAACCAGTAACACTGAAGAAGCTGAAGTTGAATGGTTCTATGAAGACCTATAAGACCTTCTAGAACTAACATCCAAAAAAGATGTCCTTTTCATTATAAGGGACTGGAATGCAAAAGTAGGAAGTCAAGAAACACCTGGAGTAACAGGCAAATTTGGCCTTGGAGTACAGAATGAAGCAGGGCAAAGGCTAATAGAGTTCTGTCAAGAGAACACACTGGTCATAGCAAACACCCTCTTCCAACAACACAAGAGAAGACTCTACACATGGACATTACCAGATGGTCAACACCGAAATCAGATTGATTATATTCTTTGCAGCTGAAGATGGGGAAGCTCTATACAGTCAGCAAACACAAGACTGGGTGCTGACTGTGGCTCAGACCATGAACTCCTTATTGCCAAATTCAGACTTAAATGGAAGAAAGTACGGAAAACCACCAGACCATTCAGGTATGGCCTAAGAAGTGAGAAATAGATTTAAGGGAGTAGATCTGATATACAGAATGCCTGATGAACTATGGACAGAGGTTCCTGACATTGTACAGGAGGGATCAAGACTGTCCCCAAGGAAAACAAATGCAAAGGGGCCAAATGGCTGTCTGACGAGGCCTTACCACTAGCTGTGAATAGAAGAGAAGTGAAGGGCAAAGGAGAAAAGAAAAGATATTCCCATCTGAATGCAGAGTTCCAAGGAATAGCAAGGAGAGATAAGAAAGCCTTCCTCATCAATTAATGCAAAGAAATAGAGGGAAACAACAGAATGGGAAAGACTAGAGATCTCTTCAACAAAGTTAGAGATACCAAGGGAATATTTCATGCAAAGATGGGCACAATAAAGGGGAGAAATAGTAGGGACCTAACAGAAGCAGAAGGTATTAAGAAGAAGTGGCAAGAATACACAGAAGAATTATACAAAAAAGATCTTAATGACCAAGATAACCACGATGGTGTGATTACTGACCTAGAGCCAGACATCCTGAAATGTGAAGTCAAGTGGGCCTTAGGAAGCATCACTATGAACAAAGCTAGTGGAGGTGATGGAATTCCAGTTGAGCTATTTCAAATCCTAAAAGATGATGCTATGGAAGTGCTGCACTCAATATGCCAACAAATTTGGAAAACTCAACAGTGGCCACAGGACTGGAAAAGTTCAGTTTTCAATCCAATCCCAAAGGAAAGCAATGCCAAACAGTGCTCAAACTACTGAACAATTGCATGCATCTCACACGCTAGTAAAATAATGCTCAAAATTCTCCAAGTACTTCTGGAGAATTCATGTACTGCTTCAACAGTATGTGAACTAAGAATTTCCAGGTGTTCAAGCTGAATTTAGAAAAGGTAGAGGGACCAGAGATCAAATTGCCAACATCCATTGGATCATTGAAAAAGCAAGAGAGTTCCAGAAAAACATTTACTTCTGCTTTATTGACTATGCCAAAGCTTTTGACTATGTGGATCACAACAAACTGTGGAAAATTCTTCACAAGATGGGAATACCAGACCACCTGACCTGCCTCCTGAAAAATCTGTATGAAGATCAGGAAGCAACAGTTAGACCTGGACATGGAACAACAGACTGGTTCCAAATAGGGAAAGGAGTACATCAAGGCCGTATATTGTCACCCTGCTTATTTAACTTATATGCAGAGTACCTCATGAGAGACTCTGGGCTTGGTGAAGCACAAGCTGGAATCAAGATTGCTGAGAGAAATATCAATAATCTCAGATATGCAGATGACACCAACCTTATGGCAGAAAGTGAAGAAGAACTAAATATCCTCTTGATGAAAGAGGAAAGTGAAAAAGTTGGCTTAAAGTTCAACATTCAGAAAACTCAGATCACAGTATCTTGTCCCATCACTTCATGGCAAATAGATGGGAAACAGTGACAAATTTTATTATTTTGGGCTCCAAAATCATTGTAGATGGTAACTGCAGCCATGAAATTAAAATACACTTGCTCCTTGGAAGAAAAGTTATGACCAACCTAGACAGCATATTAAAAACAGAGACATTACTTTGCCAACAAAGATCCGTCTAGTCAAAGCTATGGTTTTTCCAGTAGTCATGTATGGATGTGAGAGTTGTACTATACAGAAAGCTGAGCATTGAAGAAATGATGCTTTTGAACTGTGTTGTTGGAGAAGACTCTTGAGAGTCCCTTGGACTGCAAGGAGATCTAACCAGTCCATCCTAAAGGAAATCAGTCCCGAATATTCATTGGAAGAAGAACTGATGCTGAAGCTGAAACTCCAGTCCTCTGGCCACCTCATGCAAAGAACTGACTTACTGGAAAAGACCCAGATGGTGGATTGAAGATTAAAAAGCAGGAGGAGAAGGGGAGGACAGAGGATAAGATGGTTGGATGGCATCACTGACTCAGTGGACATGACTTCGAGTAAACTCTGGAATTTGGTGATGGACAGGAAGGCCTGGCGTGCTGCAATCCATGGGGTTGAAAAGAGTCAGACATGACTGAGTGACTGAATTGCCTGAACTGAAAGCTATTGAGATAAGCTGTTTTTAGATTCCTAGGCTAGTTGTCAAAGGCTCATTTTTTCCAACAATGTAACTGATAACTTGTAATACAAATTTTGGAAAAGTGATGTTACTAAATGAATAACCAAATAAAACAAAAGAATATTCACGCATGATTTATGTAACTACTTCAGAATGGTTACAGTGCCCCCAAAACTGCTTTGTGATATCCCTTTAAAACATCATCCTCATTCCAATGCTGGGCATACACACTGAGGAAACCAGAACTGAAAGAGACATGTGTACCCCAATGTTCATCGCCACATTGTTTACAATAGCCAGGACATGGAAACAACCTAGATGTCCATCAACTGATGAATGGATAAGAAGGCTGTGGTACATATACACAATGGAATATTACTCAGCTATTAAAAAGAATACATTTGAATCAGTTCTACTGAGATGGACGAAGCTGGGGCCTATTACACAGAGTGAAGTAAGCCAGAAGGAAAAGCAACAATACAGTATACTAACGCATATATATGGAATTTAGAAAGATAGTAGCAATAACGCTGTATGAGAGACAGCAAAAGAGACGCAGATGTATAGAACAGTCTTTTGGACTCTATGGGAGAGGGCGAAGGTGGGATGATATGGGAGAACGGCATTAAAACATGTAAATTATCATATGTGAAATCAATCGTCAGCCCAGGTTTGATGCTTGATACAGGGTGCTCAGGGCTGGTGCACTGGGATGATCCAGAGAGATAGAATCAGGAGGAAGGTGGGAGGGGGAGTTCTGGAATGGGAACACATGTATACCCATGGCGGATTCATGTCAATGTATGGCAAAACCAACACGATAATGTAAAGAAAATTTTAAAAATAAATAAATAAATAAATAAGAAAAAAAAACCCATCATCCCCATCCCTAATCCTGATAACCACTGATTCTTCATCACTGCAATTTTGTCACTTCAAGATTGTTATATAAATGGCATCTTTTGGGATTTTTCTTTTTTTGAGATCTATTCATGTTTTTGCCTGTATTGATAGTTTATTTCTTTTTAATTTTATATAGTATTTCTTTGTGTCAATATGCTATAGTTTGTTTATCCAATTGCTAGTTGAAGGGCATTTGGGTTGTTTCCAGTTTGGGGCAATTAAGAATTAGTATCCATGTATAGATTTTTCTGTAAACACAAGTTATTATTTCTCAAGGGATAATACCCAGGAGTAGAACTACTGAGTCAGATCAAACTGCCAAACTGTTTTCCAGAGTGCATGTACCTTCTTCCGTCCTTCCAGCAATATACAAGACCTTCAGTTGCTCCACATACTTACAAGTGCTTAGTATTATCAGTATTAAAAAAAATGTTTTAGCCATTCTAATAGGTTTGGAGTGGCATTTTATAATTTAAATTTGCATTTCTCTATTGGCTATTATGTTGAACATCTTTTCACATGCATATTGCCATATATTGTATCTTTAAGGAAGTATCTGCTCTTTTGTCCAGTTTTTTAAATTGTGTTTTTGTTTATTTATTGTTGAATTTTTAGAGAGTTCTTTATATACCTCTTGTCAGATATCTAATTTGAAAATACTTTCTTCTAGTTTGTAGCTTATCTCTTCAGTCACTGAATAATGTCTTTTGCAGAGCAAAAGTTTTCAATTTTAATGAAGTTCAGCTTATAATTTTTTAATGAGTCATGCTTTTTGTACCATTTCTAATAACTCCTGTTCTTCTATGTTCCATGGTTTCTGATGAGAAATCTGTCATTTGTATCATTCTGTAGGTAAGACATTAGGCATTATTTCTCTCTGGCTGCATTAAAGATTTTTTGTTTGTGTGCTTTCAAAAGTTTGATTATGATGTGCCTGTGTGTGGGTTTCTTCTAGTTTCTCCTGTAAGAGATTTGCTTAGTTTCATGAATCTGTAGGTGTAAGTCTTTTGTTAAACTTGACTTTTTAAGCCATTATTTTTTTTAAACCATTATTTCCCACAATTTTTTTTTTTAGCACTATTTTCCTTCTCCTCTATTTTCGGGACTCAAGTGACCTTAATTTTAGGATTTTTATTTATTTATTTATTTATTTTACTTTCACCTCCCAGGTCCCTATGACTCTGTTATCTTTTGTTAAATCACTTTTCTCTTTGTTGTTTAGACTGGATGAGTTCTGTTGGCCTATTTTTAGGTTCACTGACTTTTTTCTCTGTCATCGCAGCATCCATCTAATGAGTATATATGTATTTGTTTATTGTACTTTATATTTCTAAAATTTCTAGTCCATTCCTTTTTATTCCTTTACTGAGATTTCCTATTTTTCCAGTCATTTCTAGAATATTTGCTATTGCCTATTGTGACATTTTTAAAATAGCTGTTTCTTTTTTTACAGTCTTTGCCAGAAAATTACAATATCAGTATGTGTTACTTTGCTTAGTTTACCCTAACAAAATAGCATAGACTGGGTAGTTTAAACAACAGAAATTAATTTTCTCACAGTTCTGGAGGCTGGAAGTCCAAGGTTAAGGCACTAGCTAGCAGGTTTGGTGTCTCCTTGGCTTGCAGACAGCTGCTTTCTTACTGTGCTCACATGATCTTTCTCTGTACATAGGCATCCCTTGTGTCTCTCTGTGTGTCTGAATTTTCTCTTCCTTATAAGGACACCAAGTAGATTGAATTAGCGTCAACCCCAATGGCCTTATTTTAACTTAGTCTCCTCTTTGAAGACTCTGTCTCTGCCTGCAATGTGGGAGACCTGGGTTCTATTTCTGGGTTGGCAAGAACCCCTGGAGAAGGGCATGGCAACCCACTCCAGTATTCTTTCCTGGGAAATCCCATGGACAGAGGAGCCTGGCGGGCTATATATCTCCAAATATAGTCACATCTGGAGGTGCTGGTGGTTGGGGCTTCAGTGCATGAGTTTGGGGGGCACACAATGCAGCTCATAACCCTGTGTCTTCTTGAGGTCGCTGTTTGTTGATGGTCTTTTCCAGTGGACTGAGAATTTCCTGGGTTCGAATCTGCCTTTTGTGGGCTGTAGTTCCAGAGTCAGCTCAGATCTTAGACTTTGCAGTTCCAATGAGCTCTGTCACATGTGCGCCCCGCAGGGGTCAGCCTGCCACTTAGGCAGTGGCCTGCCTGTCTGTTCCCTTCTTAAATTCTTTAAATGCTGATTAAGATCACATCCAGGCATGGACAGACAGGTGTGACACTCATGAGCTCATGAGTAACTTAACAGGGTCACATTTTGGTCTCCGTCCTCTGCCATCTATGGATCTTTGTTTCCTGGATGTCCCCCTTTTGCTCCCTTACCTAGAAAACTGAAGCTTTTCATTAATCTTGCCCTGCTGCACATATTCATGCCTATATCCACATCCAGGGCCAACTGCTGAGAGGGTAGAGAGAGAGTGAAAATCAAGGGAAGTCACCCCACCTTCTTGGAATTACAGCTCTACCCATCAGAGAAGGAGCCCCAACATTCTGCCCACTCAGTGGGCTCCCAAAGATGCTGCTGCTGTCTTTACCATACCGTTGCTTGGGGTCTGGGGGATGAGAAAACCCAGAAAAAAAAAATGAGGAAAAATTACACACTCTCTTTCAGTGTTAGACTTCTCTTTTCACTCCTTGAGGAAGATTTAAGGGCTTCTTCTGGAGCTCTCTGTTCATGCTGATTCTAATTTCTGGGTTTCAGGCTGCACTGTACTCAGGCTGGGTGATACCACAGGAAAAAAGAATGAACAAATCACCACATGATTTTTGGCTTGGTGGTACTTCAAATTTTCTTTGCCAATTTTCTCATTACTATTTTCTTCTAAGGGTCCTCAAGTAGCTGTCTCACACATTCTGTTCAGGTTTTACAGCTGCACTTAGTGGGAGAGGAAGAGTGGATTGGGCTTACTCCATCTTGCCAGGAACGGGAAAATACAGAAATAGAATGATATCAAAGTTAAATAGGAAAAAGATGGAAACACGTCTCTTGAAAGCTAATGTTTAAGCCAAACAGATACAATTAGGAGAAGATGAAGAAGTGGGTAGAAGTTTAAAGGAAAAAGAAAAATTCTGAAGCAGCCATTTAAAAATCTACAAAGCTTTTGAAATTGAGAATAGTGATATTTACTGTTTACTTTTGGGGTTTCCTTGGTGGTTCAGATGATAAATAATCCACCTGCAATGTCCTTCTTGAGAGGGGAAGATTCCTCTGGAGAAGGAAATGGCAACCTACTGCAGTAGTCTTGCCTGGAGAATTCCTTGGAGAGGAGCCTTGCAGGCTACAGTCCATGGGGTCACAAAGAGCCAGGAATGACTAGGCAACTAACACATTCATTTTCATTTTTCATTGTGTAATTTTAGATGAAAATGGATAGTTTCTATCTCTGGCATATGACTAATGACTATCTTTATGATTATAAGGAATGATTAATTTTTCAGTTCAATTCAGTCGCTCAGTAGTGTCTGACTCTTTGTGACCCCATGGATTACAGCATGCCAGGCTTCCCTGTTCATCACCAACTCATGTGTTGAGCTTGCTCAAACTCATGTCCATTGAGTTGGTGACAACATCCAACCATTTCATCCTCTGTCGCCCCCTTCTCTTCCTGCCTTCAGTCTTTCTCAGCATCAGGGTCTTTTCTCATGAATCATTTCATCCCATCCGGTGACCAAACTATTGGAGTTTCAGTTTCAGCATCAGTCCTTCCAATGAATAGTCAGGGATGATTTCCTTTAGGATTGACTGGTTGGATCTCTTTGCAGCCCAATGGACTCTCAAGAGTCTTCTCCAATACCACAGTTCAAAAGAATCAGTTTTTTGACACTCAGCTTTCTTTATGGTCCAACTCTCACATCCATACATGGCTACTGGAAAAACCATGGCTTTGACTAGATGGACTATTGTTGGCAAAGTAATGATTCTGCTTTTTAACTAGCTATCTATGTTGGTCATATATTTTCTTCCAAGGAGCAAACATCTTTTAATTTCAGGGCTGCAGTCACCATCTGCAATGATTTTTAGAACCCATAAATAAAGTCTCTCACTGTTTCCATTGTCTCCCATCTCTTTGCCATGATGGGACTAGATGCCATAACCTTAGTTTTATGAATGTTGAGATTTAAGCCAGTTTTTTCACTGTCCTTTTTCACTTTCATCAAGAGGCTCTTTAGTTCCTCTTGACTTTCTGCTATTAGAGTGGTATCATCTACATATCTGAGGTTATTGATATTTCTCCTGGAAAGCTTGATTCCAGTTTGTGCTTCATCCAGCCCAGCATTTCACAAGATGTACTCTGCATATAGGTTAAATTAGCAGGGTGACAATATACAGCCTTGACGTACTCATTTCCCTCTTTGGAAATAGTCCATTGTCCCATGTCCAGTTCTAATTGTGGCTTCTTGAACTGCATACAGATTTCTTAGGAGGCAGGTGTTCTGGTATTCCCATCTCTTGAAGAATTTCCCACAGTTTGTTGTGATCCACACATGCAAAGGCTTTGGCATAGTCAATAAAGTGGAAGTAGATATTATTCTGGAATTCTTTTGCTTTTGCTGTGATCCAATGGATGTTGACAATTTGATCTCTGGTTCCTCTGCCTTTTCTAAGCCCGGCTTGAACATCTGGAAGTTCTCAGTTCACATACTGTTGAAGCCTGGCTTGGAGAGTTTTGAGCATTACTTTGCTAGTTTGTGAGATGAGTGCACTTCTGCCATAGTTTGAACATTTTTTTGCATTGCCTTTCTTTGGGGTTGGAATAAAAACTGACCTTTTCCTGTCCTGTGGCCACTCTGAGTTTTCCAAAATGCTGACATATTGAGTGAAGCACTTTCACAGCATCATCTTTTAGGATTTGAATAGCCCAATTGGAATTCCATCACCTCCACTAGCTTTGTTCATAGTGATGTTTCCTAAAGCCCACTTGACTTTGCATTCCAGGATGTCTGGCTCTAGGTGAGTGATGACACCATCATGGTTTTCTGGGCCATTCAGACCTTTTTTATATAATTTTTCTGTGTATTCTTGCCACCTCTTCTTAATATCTCCTCCTTCTATTAGGTCCATATAATTTCTGTCCTTTATTGTGCCCATCTTTACATGAAATATTCCCTTGGTGTCTCTAATTTTCTTGAAGAGATCTCTAGTCTTTCCCATTCTATTGCTTTCCTTTCTTTCTTTGCATTGATCACTGAGGAAGTCTTTCTTATCTCTCCTTGCTCTTCTTTGGAACTCCGCATTCAAATGGGTATATCTTTCCTTTTCTCCTTTGCCTTTCACTTCTCTTCTTTTGTCTATTCGCTTCTTTTCTTTATAAGGCCTCCTGAAACAGCCATTTTGCCTTTTTGGGTTTCTTTTTCTTGGGGATGGTTTTGATCACTGCCTTTTGTACAATGTCATGAACCTCAATCTGTACTTCTTCTGGTACTCTATCAGATCTAATCCCTTGAATCTATTTGTTACTTCCACTGTATAATTGTAAGGGATTTGGTTTAGGTCATACCTGAATGGTCTAGTGGTTTTCCCTACATTCTTCAATTTAAGTCTGAATTTGGCAATAAGGAGTTCATGATCTGAGCCACAGTCAGCTCCCAGTCTTGTTTTTGCTGACTGTATAGAGCTTCTCAACATCTTTGGGTGAAAGAAAATATAATCAATCTGATTTTGGTATTGACCATTTGGTTATGTCCCTGTGTAGAGTTGTCTCTTGTGTTGTTGGAAGAGAATGTTTACCAGTGTGTTCTCTTGGCAAAACTCTTTTAGCCTTTGCCCTGCTTCATTTTGAACTCCAATGCCAATCTTGCCTGTTACTCCAGGTATTTCTTGACTTCCTACTTTTGCATTCCAGTCCCCTATGATGAAAAGGATATCTTTTTTGGTGTTAGTTCTAGAAGGTCTTGCAGGTCATCATAGAACCGTTCAACTTCAGCTTCTTCGGCATTAGTGGTTGGGGCATAGACTTGGATTACTGTGATATTGAAAGATTTGCCTTGGAAAAGATTCATTGGAAATGACCCTGACTCTGGGAAAGATTGAAGGCAAGAGGAGAAAGGGACAACAGAGGATAAGATGGTTGGATGGCATCACTGACTCAATGGACATGAATTTGAGCAAGCCCCAGGAACTGGGGATGGGCAGGGAAGCGTGGTGTGCTGCAGTCCATGGGATCACTAAGAGTCAGACATGACTGAGCATCTGAACGGAAATAAACTTGCCTTGGAAACGAACAGAGATCATTCTGTCATTTTTGAGATTGCACCCAAGTACTGCATTTTGGACTCTTTTGTTGGCTATGAGGGCTACTCCATTTCATCTAAGGGATTCTTACCCACAGTAGTAGATATAATGGTCACCTGAATTAAATTTGCTCATTTCAGTCCATTGTTTCCTAAAATGTTGATGTTCACTCTCGCCATCTCCTGTTTAACCACTTCCAATTTTACCTTGATTCATGGACCTAACATTCCAGGTTCCTATGCAATATTGTTCTTAACAGCATTGGACTTTACCTCCATCACCAGTCACATCCACAAGTGGGCGTTGTTTTTGCTTTGGATGAGTCTCCTCATTCTTTCTGGAGTTATTTCTCCACTCTTTTCCAGTAGCATATTGGGCACCCACAGACCTGGGGAGTTTATCTTTCAGTGTCCTATCTTTTTGCCTTTTCATACTATTCATGGGGTTCTCAAGGCAAGAATACTGAAGTGGTTTGCCATTCCCTTCTCCAGTGGAACACATTCTGTCAGAACTCTCCACCATGACCCATCTGTCTTGGGTGGCCCTACATGGCATAGCTCATAGTTTCATTGAGTTAGACAAGGCTATGGTCCATGTGATCAGCTGGTTAATTTTTCAGTTCACAGGAAAAAATAAAGTTGGAAAGAGGAACATTCATGGATGATGGGGAGAGATATGAGTGAAACAAGAGAGATATGGAGTTTAAAAATGTGTGTATATTAATATATTTAAGTTTGATACTAAGGATAGTGAAGAACAGAAAGAAGAAAGCTGTGAATGCTTGAATCTCCTTAAAGGGAAGAATAGAGGTCTGAGAAAAAAAAAATGAATCCTGTTATTATTTGCTGACCATGTGGTGTCACTGTTGGCATGAGATAGCCTATTACTGTCATTTCCAAAATAAGGTTGTACATTCTAGGGATGTGCAAGGCAGTCCCTTAAGATGCCTGAAGAAAACATTTTGTTATTGTTGTTTAATTGTTAAATCAGATCTGACTCTTTGCAACCCCATGGACTGTAGCTTGCCAGGCTACTCTGTCCCTGGGATTTCCCAGGCAAGAATCCCGGAGTGGCTTGTGATTTTCTTCTCCAGGGGATCTTGCTCACCAAGGGATCAAACTGGTATCTCCTGCAATGGCACACATTTTTTTTTTTTTAAACCACTGAACCACTAGGTATTAGGACTTCATTTTCTATTCAGTTTTTAATCTTGGGAAAATAGAAATGCACTAAACTTTGCTAGTATTGAATATATGATTGATACTGGCTCCATCACTCAGTCACTAGGGTAGATGATTCTGTGGTCATCACATGGTCGTCACATGGTCATCACATGGTCTACCAGAGGAATGTTAGCTCTGTAACTCAGAGTTGGTGGTGGCTACCTCATTCTGAACATACAGTGACATGTAGTTTACATGTTCTTGGTGAAACGGATTTCTGCACTATAGTATTGATTACGATAAATTAACCCTTTTAAAATGTACAAGTGACTTAAAATATTTTCTGCAAATAAACTGCTGGTCAAGATGATACTAATAATTCAAGTCAATAGTAACAACAATGGAAAAATGGAAAAACAGCAGGCCCCCTCCTGGTTTGAACTCTTCTCAGTTGTATCATGAGCTAAAAATAAAGGCTATTGTTGATATGTTATCTAGCAGCATTTTTTTTTTTGACAAAAGATACCCACTTAGCCAATCTTTTTGAATGAAAGTGATATTTTTGATAATGAGAAAATAATGGTCTTTGTAGAAAACTCATGGTTTAGAGGAAGAATTTTGAAAGCATACGTTTAAAAATATTTTTATCACTATGTGATTTTTGTTCCTGAGATTAAGACCAATTTATTTTACCTGTAAAACTCCCATATTTCAATATTAATAATATTTTGAAAATAAATTTTCTAATTTGTTAAAAAACTATCCATGTGAAGACTTCAGGTAGGTTTTAAGATCATTTGTAAAAATATAAGTATTATATACCTTCTTTTAATTTGTAAAAAAAGAGATTAACTTTATAGAAGATGGCATGCATCGATCAAAAATAAGACTTGTATATGAATAAGCTTTTTCATAAGGACCTGTTTTCTTTGTGAAGTATATTTTTCAACTAGGCTGTCATTAAAGTAAAAAAAACAAAATAAATTTTGGCCATCAAAATCAGCAAGCCATCAAATCACTGTATCACAAAATGTTATATCCAGACTTTAAAAACCGTGGTATATGTTCAATTATACTTCATGGCTAAAATTAGTGATATTAGTAATACTTTTACATAAAGCAGAAAATTTTATATCATTATTCAATACACTAAAATAACACTTATTTAGCTCATGTTTCCTCATTTCTTTAAAGTTTATTTTTATATATTTTCTTATAGATAAAATCATAATTATAATTGTTGTTTTATACATTTTATTGTGTACCTGTACTGTTACAAATGCTTTGCTTGTATTATTTAGTTTAACTCTCACAACAGCTAATATATATGCTATTGTCCCCATTTAATGAATTAGGAAGCTCAAGCAGAGATAGAATAAGAAACTGGCTTAGGAACAATTAGTTAATATGTGACCGACTGAAGATTTATTAGTATAATAAAATGCATATATATGAGCCACTAGATTTTAAGGCCAATGAACAGAACAATAGACATATAGGATTAAAATTTAGAGACTATATGTCTAATGTTAATAGGCATGGTGGTAACATAAGAGTGTGCTCATAGGAAATTCAATCCAACATTGGTATAGTATATTAACATTTATAAAACATATGCATGGTCTTATTACCATAGTAACATTTCAAGATAGTTGTGTTGATCTCAAGAGCTCAAGCATATAAAATAATGTTTAATGGAGTCTGACAGATCTTGGTATAAAGTTGAGCATTACCACTTAATCATATCTGTGACTGAAGGTATTTCCTGTCTTCTTTGGATTTCATTTTGTTAATCTTCAAAGTGGGCAAGCTAATATACATCCTTGTGGGTTACTGTAGGAGTAAACAACACATTATAATTTAACACAGGGTAGTGGTCAAGAATGTGGATTGAGCAGCTGGACTGTCTGGGTTTGAATTCTAGCTCTGTCCATTATCACTGGCAACTTTCTTTGTTAAGTTGTATGTTTTCTCTCTACCTTAGTTTCCTCACCTGGGAAAAATGGGCTAATAATCCTGCCTAGCTTATAGAACTTTTATGTGGACTCACTCATGTAATGTGTTTAGAGTATAGCACATAAGAAAAACTCAACAAATGGTTGCTATTATTAGTAAATAGAAAGTGTTTAGCAGGTATTCAATAAATAACAACTGTTTGTTGTCATTATATGCACTGAGCACATTAGTCATGATTTTACAATTAAGAGGTATCCTGGTCGCCTACTTCTGGATTTACATGCATGGAAAATTGCCTTCTGAGTGATGTAGGCAAACGTGTTTCTGGGGAGAGAACCCTTAGTCTTGAGCTCAAGAAAGGCAGCATTGGGATCAGAATAGGATTTGTAGAGTTAGAAAACATGGAGGAAGTAATGATGTAAAAGAAAAGGAAAAGAAAAACAAGTTTGTAGAAGAATAAATATAGTGTTCTGGCTGAAGCAGAGCTGCATGAGAGAACTCTTCCAAAAAATTAGACACCAAAGGAACATTTCATGCAAAGATGGGCACAATTAAGGATAAAAAAATGTGGGCCTAACAGAAGCAGAAGATATTAAGAGGAGGCAAGTATACACAGAAGAACTGTACAAAAAAGATCTTCATGACCCAGATAACCATGATGGTGTGATCACTCACCTAGAGCCAGACATCCTGGAATGTGAAGTCAAGTGGGCCTTAGGAAGCATCACTACAATCAAAGCTAGTGGAGGTGACAGAATTCCAGTTGAGCTATTTCAAATCCTAAAAGATGATGGTGTGAAAGTGCTGCACTCAATATACCAGCAAATTTGGAAAACTCAGCAGTGGCCACAGGGCTGGAAAAGGTCAGTTTTCATTCCAGCCCCAAAGAAAGGCAATGCCAAAGAATGCTCAAACTACTGCACAAATGCACTCATCTCACATGCTAGCAAAGTAATGCTCAAAATTCTCCAAGCCAAGCTTCAACAGTACATGAACCATCAAATTTCAGATGTTCAAGCTGGATTTAGGCCACACTTCTGCACTCGTCTTACACACTAGCCTTTTCATACTGTTCATGGGGTTCTCACAGCAAGAATACTGAAGTGGTTTGCCATTCCTTTCTCCAGTGGAACACATTTTGTCAGAGCTCTCCACCATGACCCATCCATCTTGGGTGGCCCTACACAATATGGCTTATAGCTTCGCTAAGTTAGACAAGGCTGTGGTCCATGAGATCAGATTGGTTAGTTTTCTGTGATTGTGGTTTTCAGTCTGTCTGCCCTCTGACAAAGAAAGATAAGAAGCTTATGGAAGCTTCCTGATAGGAGAGACTGACTGAGGGGGAAACTGGGTCTTCTTCTGATGGGCAGAGCCATGCTCAGTAAATCTTTCATCTGAGGAATTGATGCTTTTGAACTATGGTGTTGTAGGAGACTCTTGAGAGTCCCTTGGATTGCAAGGAGATCCAACCCATCCATGCTAAAGGAAAGCAGTCCTGAATATTCATTGGAAGGACTGATGCTGAAGCTGAAGCTGAAGCTCCAATACTTTGGCCACCTCATGCGAAGAACTGACTCATTGACAAAACCCTGATGCTGGGAAAGATTGAAGGCAGGAGGAGAAGGGGACAACACAGGATGAGATGGTTGGATGGCATCATTGACTCAATGGCCATGAGTTTAAGTAAACTCCGGGAGTTGGTGATGGACAAGGAGGCCTGGCATGCTGCAGTCCATGGGGTTGCAAAGAGTCTGATGTGGCTGAGTGACTGAACTGAACTGAACTGACACCCTCTAGCAAACTCAAGCCAGTCTTCAACAGTACACAAACCTTGAACTTCCAGATATTCAACCTGAATTTAGAAAAGGCAGAGGAACCAGAGATCAAATTACAAACATCTGTTAGATCATAGAAAAAGCAAGAGAATTCCAGAAAAATATCTAGGTATGTTTCATTGACTATGCTAAAACATTTGACTGTGTGGATCACAATAAACTGTGGAAAATTCTTCAAGAGACCAGAATAACAACCCACCTGACCTGTCTCCTGAGAAATCTGTATGCAGGTCAAGAAGCAACAGTTAGAACTGGACATTGGACAATGGACTGGTTCTAAATTGGAAAAGGAGTACATCAAGACTGTATATTGTCACCCTGCTTATTTAACTTATCTGCAGAGTACATCTTGTGAAATGCTGAGCTGGATGAAGCACAAGCTAGAATCAAGATTGGCAGGAAAAATATCAGTAACTTCAGTTATGTAGATGACACCACCCTTATGGCAGAAAGTGAAGAGGAAGTAAAGAGCCTCTAGGTGAAAGTGAAAGAGAAGAGTGAAAAAGCTGGCTTAAAGGGAGCCCTTTTACACTGTTGATGGGGATGCAAACTACTACAGCCACATTGGGGAACAATGTGAAGATTCCTTAAAAAAGTGGAAATAGAACCGCCATATGACCCAGCCATCCCACTGCTGGGCATACACACTGAGGAAACCAGAGTTTAAAGAGACGCATGTACCCCAGTGTTCATTGTAGCACTGTTTACAATATCTAGGACATGGAAACAACCTAGATGTCCATCAGCAGATGAATGGTTAAGAAAGTGTGGTACATATACACAATGGAATATTACTCAGCTATCAAAAAGAACTCATTTGAGTCAGTTCTGATGAGGTGGATGAAACTGGAGCCTAATACAGAGTGAAGTAAGTCAGAAAGAAAAAAAAAACAATGCAGTATATTAACACATATATATGGAATTTAGAAATATAGTAACAGTGATGCTATATGCAAGACGGCAGAAGAGACACAGATGTAAAGAACAGGTTTTTGGACTCTGTGGGAGAAGGTGAGGGTTGGATGATTTGAAAGAATAGCGTTGAAACATGTATATTACCATATGTGAAATAGATGACCAATCCAAGTTTGATGCGTGAAACAGAGCACTCAAAACCAGTGCACTAGGACAACCTAGAGAGATGGGATGGGGAGGGAGGTATGAGGGGGTTTGGGATAGCCAGACCCATGTACACCCATGGCTGATTCATGTCAATGTATGGCAAAGAAACACCTACAGTAATTGGCCGCCGATTAAAATAAATAATTAAAATAATCTATATTTATTATTAAAAAAAATCAAAGATCATGGCATCCAGTTCCATCACTTCATGGCAAAGAGATGGGGAAACAATGGAAGCAGTGACAGACTTGATTTTCTTGGGCTATAAAATCACTGCAGATGGTGACTGCAGCCATGTAATTAAAAGACGATTGCTCCTTGGAAGGAAAGCTATGACCAACCTAGACAGCATATTAAAAAGCAGAGACATTACTTTGCCAACAAAGATCCATCTAGTCAAAGCTATAGCTTTTCCAGTAGTCCTATATGGATGTGAACGTCGGACGATAAAGAAAGTTGAATGCTGAAGAACTGATGCTTTTGAACTGTGGTGTTGGAGAAGACTCTTGGGATTCCCTTGGACAGCAAGAATATCCAACAAGTCAATTGTAAAGGAAATAAGTCCTGAATATTCTTTGGAGGGCCTGATGCTGAAACTGAAGCTCCAATACTTTGGCTACTTGATGCGAAGAACTGACTTATTGGAAAAGGCCCTGGTGCTGGGAAAGCTTGAAGGCAGGAGGAGAAGGGGACAACAGAGGATGAGAGAGCTGGATGGCAGCACCAAATCGATGGACCTGAGTTTCACCAAACTCCAGGAGTGGATATCCTCTGTGATGGACAAGGAAGCCTGGCATGCTGCAGGTTACAAAGTATGGGACTAGACTGAGTGACTGAACTACCTGAGCTGCATTAAGATGTCCATCAACAGACGAATGGATAAGAAAGCTGGGGTACATATACACAATGGAATATTACTCAGCCATTAAAAAGAATTCATTTGAATCATTTCTACTCAGGTGGACGGAACTGGAGCCTATTATACAGAGTGAAGTAAACCAGAAGGAAAAACAAAAATACAGTACACTAACGCATATATATGGAATTTAGAAAGATGGTAACAAGAACCCTGCATGCGAGACAGCAAAAGAAACGTAGATGTATAGAACAGTCTTTTGGACTCTATGGGAGAGGGCAAGGGTGGGATGATATAGGAGAACGGCACTGAAACATGTTAATTATCATATGTGAAATCAATCTCCAGCTCAGGTTTGATGCTCAGGGCTGGTGTACCGGGATGACCCAGAGAGAGGGAATCGGGAGGGAGGTGCGGGGGTGTTCTGGAAGGGGAACATATGGCAGATTCATGTCAATGTATGGCAAAATCAACACAATAATGTAAAGAAAATTTAAAATAAATAAATAAAAAGATTTTAGTGTTGAGGATTTACCTGGTGGTCCAGTGGTTAAGACTGAACTGCCAATGCAAAGGGCATGCATTTGATCCCTGGTCAGGGAACTAAGATCCCACATGCTGTGTGTCATTGCCAAAAAACAAAAACACTCACATAACCAACAACAATCACTAGAAAGATTAACAGGAATGTATTTGGGTAGAATTAGAACAGGGAAAAATTCAAGAAGTGAGGAGGCAAAGGAGAAGTTTGTTGTGCTCACATAGGCATGAGAGGTAAGGGCCAGAACAAGTGAAACTTGGAGGGGAGGAAAAAGGGAGTGCAGATCAAAGATAGCCTTCAAAAGACAAGTCAGCAGGGCTTGGACACATTAAATGATAGGTGAGCAAATGGAAGAAGACAGAATGACACCAGTATTTTCATTTAAGTTGGTGTGGCATGTACGATGACATTGAGGAATGGGAAAGTAATACTTAGAAGGGCAATGATAGGTATGACATTTTTATGTTGAATTTGAATTAAAAGAGAAACACTTTTAAGTAAAAATATCCAGGGGCATTTAGAAAACTTAGACTGCCTTGGTCCAAAGATGAAGTTGGAAGTAATCTGTACAGAGGAAATAACTGAAGGAGGTTTTTATTATTTAGAGCTATATAATGAAAAGATCATTTAAATAACTTCACAGAGAACAATACCACTATTTACCAGTAAATAGTGAAAAACTTAAAAGGAAGTAAGTAATTACAGTTATCTATATCTTATATTTAAAGCAATTTATATTCCAGTTCCAACTGGCCATTAATTCTTAGAATAAACAAAGTATTAATTTCTTGTTGTTGCTGTTTCCATATACCCAGGCAATCTGTGCACTAGTCTCTGAGAATCTACACTCTGTCTTACTTTCTGAAAAACTGAAATAAATGCATATTTATTTTCTAATTTTATAGTCATCACAAAGTCTTTTTTGGCTTTTAACAAATCACTGGTATATTGATTTGAATCTTGTCTGGTCTTTTATGCACAAACCTAACACATAGTAAAAAAGTCTGTCTTGGACTCTTTATCATGGAGTGAAATTTTAAAGGCTCTTTTGGCAAGCAATCTGCATGCAAGGTCGTTTAGATTTCTGTCATTTTTTCCCTTGAACTATCTTTTTGATATTTAAAAAAGAATTGTGGCAACATAATTTAAAATGTATTAATATCATCTAAATCATTTTCAAGTGTGCAGTTCAATAGTGTTAAGTATATCTACATTTTTGTGCTACCAATTTCTAGAAATTTTTAATCTTGCCAAGTGAAACTTTATAATCATTAAACAACACTGCTCCATGTCTACTTCTTAGTTCCTAGAAACCACAGTTGCCATATTTTCTTTATTTTTTCTTTTTTCACTTTTTGACCTGCTACAAGGCCTGTGGGATCTTAAGTCCCTGACCAGGGATTGAATCTGTGCTCCCTGTGGTGGAAGGGCAGAGTCTTAACTGTTGGACTGCTAGGGAAGTCCCCATTGTATCATATTTTCTGTTTCTCTGAGTTTGAGTACCTAGATACTTCCTATAAGTGTAGTCAATCACACAGTATTTGTCTTTTTGTTACAGGATTATTTTAGTATTATGTCTTTTAGGTTAATGCAAGTTATAGGACATGTCAGAAATTTCTTTTTTATGTCTCAGTGATATTCTGTTTTATACATGCATCACATTTTGTTTATCCAATTATGCAGTGGACCTTTGAGTTGCTTCCACCTTTGGGCTTTTGTGAATAGTGCTGCCAGGAACATGGGTGTACAAATAGCTCAAGACCATGCTTTCAATTCTTCTGAGTGTATATCAAATGCAGACTTGGTGGACCATACAGAAGTTTAATTTTTAGTTTCTTGAAGAACCACCATACTCTTTCTGCACTAGTTTACATTCCCATTAACAGTGCAAAAGGGTGATTCTCTGGTGGTCCAGTGGTTAAGAATCTGCCTGCCACTGCTGGGAACATGGGTTTGATCACTGGTCTGGGAAGATTCCACATGCTGTTGGGCCACGAAGCCCGGGGGCCACAGCTGCTGAGCCTGTGTGCTTTAGAGCCCATATGCTGAAACTACTGGGCCCATACGCTGCATCTAGAGTTCTCCCCACTTGCAGCAACTAGAGAACGCCCATGCTTAGCAACAAAGACCCAGCACTGCCATAATTATAAAAATAGTGCACAAGGGTTCCGACTTTTTCACATCCTTGTCAATGGTTGCTTCTTTCCTTTTCCTTTTTTAGTAGCCACTCCAATGGGTATGAGCTGGGTATCTGTGGTTTTGATCTGCATTTCCCTAATGATTAGAGACATGTCCATCTTTTCATATGCTTATTGGCCATTCATTTATCTTCTTTGGAGAAATGTTTTTTTCAAGTTCTTTACTCATTTTTCATCAGGTTGTTTTTGTTTCTGTTGTTGTTGAATCTTAGAAGTTGTCTGTATATTCTGGATTGTAACTCATTGTCAGATACAGTTTGCAAATATTTCCTTCTATTCCATGGGTTGTCTTTTCACTCTGTTGTGTCCTTGATGCACAAGTTTTACATTTTGGTGCAGTCCAGTTTATCTCTTTTAACTTTGTCTATGCTTTTGGTGTCATATCTTACAGAGTTCAGACCATGCTACACTAAAATATGACACCTTGGCATTTTAAGTTGAAGGAATTTAATAGCAGTAGTAAGAAAGTTACTTTGACCCTCATCTCAACCTTCACCCCTGAAGTAGGTCATAATACTCTTAAGTCAGAAGTGCTTTCCCTACAGAAGCAAAGGTATAACCTCATCTCCAAAGACAAAAGGATGCCAGAAAGACTCCAAATAGGCCAAGTTTCCCTCAGTGCACTACATTCACCTCGTGCTCTTTGCCATATTATATTTCTCCATGACTATCCACTTTTCATCAGATCTAGTGTGAAAACACTCAGGTTTCCCTGTTTCTTTCAGATCTTAATTTTCTTATATAGGCTCCCATGTTGCTTAAGATTTATATTAAATAAATTTATAATTTTCTCCTATTTTTTTGTTATTCAAATTTCAAAGCCAGCCAGGGATTACCAAGAAGGTGGAGTAAAAAAGAAATTCACCTCAATTTCTAAGAAATTACAGTGAAATATATCATGAAGCTTTTCTTCTTTTAAGACTCCTTTAGATTTAGATCTTGCATTTAGATCTTGATCTGTTTTCAGTTCCTTTTTGTGTATTGTGTAAGTTAAGGGTATAACTTGTTCTTTTGGATGTGGACATATAGTTTTCCCACAACCCATTGTTGAAAATGCTGTCTTTTTTCTCACTGAATGGTCTTGGCTTCCTTATCAGGAATCATTTGACTATGATTGTGAGGATTTATTTCTGGGCTTTCTATTCTGTTCCACTGTTCTATCTGTATGTAGATAAATACCACACTGTTTTGACTACAATAGCATTGTGATAAGCTTGAAATCAGAAAGTGTGGGACCTTTAACCTTGTTCTTTATTTTCAAGATTGTTTTGGCTTTTCAAGATCTCAACTTTACAGTTATGACACAGTTATAAAAAGGGCAAAATTTGCAAAACATATGTGAGGATTCATTATTTTTTTCTAGGAATAGCCTAATTTTTTGAGATACAAATCATTTTCTGTGAAGTCTTTGAAGTCACTATCATGTAATCATCCTTGTAAAGTTATCTTCATTTGTTCCCTGGAGGAACTCCTCCATATGAGGTCAGCTTTTAAGTGTCTCAACTGTGCTCTGATATGAAATTCTGCATTTTTTACAAGATTTGCAATTCTTTTCTGAAATAGATGTGCTCTTGTATTTTGTGGTGCTGATAGTTTTTTTTTACCTGTGCTAATCAGTGATTGCTGCCTCACTTGTCTCAATGGATTAGGAGAAATTTAAGTAGTGAGGGATATGGAATGGAGACTAAGTTTTATAAATTGCCAACTGTGTCATGAATATTTTTTACAGAATTAAACTTTATGAATTCAGAGTTTCTGATGGTAAATACTCAGATAAAGAAAAGTTGCTGTCGTTGAGGCTATGAAAATGGATATGTTCTTGAGAATAAAGTGCTTTGAGAGAGCCGGAAAGAAAAGCAAAGTGCTATCAGACCCCTGACTTTTAGAGAGTTGACAACAAAATTATTGAATGTTCCTTGGGGGGAGAATAAATTTTCAAAGAATTGTGACAAGAATTTGGTGAATTAAATGAAAACAGGTATTAAATAAAGAAGAGAATTTCAGATTAGTTTCTCAGGAAGACTGATTACTGAGGAAAGAGAAGTACGGGACGTGTAACTCTGTAAGAAAGAAAGAGGACAAGTGGATGGTAGATGGAAAGGGACCTTGGGTTTCAATTTCTTTTAAAATAAAGTGGGAGGTAAGAGATATGTTTCCCATTAGGCTCCCATTGTCACACATGTTTTTATGCACAGATTTTTTTCAGAGAGACAGAGACTATACAAAGCTTCTCATTTTTTAATTTATATTGAACACTATTGTATCTCCATGTTTCCTATCCCGTGAACTCCTGCTGCCGGGCTTTTGTCACAGCTGGCATCCACCCACATTGACGTTACTTAGTAAACAGCAGAGAGTATCTTCCCTCGGAACTACCTGCAATTTAATGAGGGATTCTAGACATTTAATAGAACCATATACAAACCAAAAGTTATAAATACATATGGAGGCATTTCAAGCGTATTTATAAAGTCATATTGTTTTATTTTCTACTTATTTCTACTAAGGCTGTTTATTGAGATTTTTGCTAGTCACAGTATTAGACTGAGAACACAAAAATAAACAAGTCCTTAGAAGAAGTTTGGTATCTAATTAGTTCTCAACCAGGCAACACAAGAATACTGTCTCCATATCTAGGGGCTGTTTGGTTTGTTTCAATGACCTGGCAGACATTATTTGTATTTAGTGGTCAGAAACACTCTGGAAAGATTTGCATAATGAATTATTAGCCCTAATTTTGCCATTGAAAAATGCTAGAAAATAATACTAGTAGCAATGATCTATTATATACCATTTTGTCTTAAGCACCTTACCTGCATTGTTTAATCTCACCTTGACACTTTGGAGTAAATATTATTTCTACTTTCCTGAGTAGTTGAAAGGAGAAAGAAATCTTTCACGATTTTGCTGCTAAGTAGATGACAGAATCAGATTTTAAACATTGTCCTAGATTAGATTCCAGAACCTATAATTTTAATGACTGGCACATACAGTTTAAGCTGAAGATGAAACAGAACCTGGAGATCATGCTTGAACAACCCAGAGGGGACAGCCTATGATTTATTCATCTCTCTTCCTTATACCTAGTACAAGGACTGCCAATACGCCTCTCCTTTACTTTAGTCTGCTTTACTAAAGTCTACTCCATAGACTTTAGAAACGGTCCACATCAAAAAAAATTAAAAAAACCCATCAGGGCCCTTCCCCATGGGGGATGGAGAGAGCCCAATTTCTCCAGGATATTCAGAAAACTCATCCTCACAGGGACCTGACCACACTGCACATGGCCTGGTTCACAAGACTTATCCTATCCTAGACTTGCCCGTTCTGATTAACACTGGCTGCAGGGACCAAAAGTTTCCTTTGAACCTCCTGAAAATGTTAGGGAATTTCAGTGCAGTGGTATAATACACTCTTTCTGCATGTCTGCCCTGCAGTGCAGCAATGGTTGCTCTTCGGAATGATTGTGCTAATACTTTGATCATTAACTCCTAGTACTGAATGACTACACACTCAGTGTGTCCAACTTGTTGTGACCCTATGGACCGTATACACAGTCCAGGCAAGAATACTGGAGTGGGGAGCCATTCTCTTTTCCAGAGGATCTTCCCAACCCAGGGATCGAACCCAGGTCTCCTTCATTGCCCATGGATTCTTTAACAGCTGAGCCACTAGGGAAGCCCTCTAACTGGAAAGGATGCAAAACAGAGTGTGAACTTTCTGGGGCATAAAGTTTATTAAGAATATGCAGAACCAAGGAGTTAGCAAGAACTATTCCCTCCCCCACCACATGGAAGACAGAATGAGTGGGATGGGGGACATGCCCCAGGGGATAGTCCAGTCTCTGAGTTTCACCCAGCAGGGGAGGAGGGGCAGCCAGGCCATTCCAGAGCATCCTCTGAGTTGGCTAGGGGTTTGGATAGGAGGCTTTCCTAAAGACGGTAGAGGTGCTGGGTTTGAATCCTATCATCCGGATGGGAACAAGACCAGGTCCCAGGGGGCTTGGCAGGTCATCCATTGTATCTGGAATCACTGTATTTTTTACCCTTCTTGCTGGGGAGCCCACAGCAAAGATACTTAATAATACATCTGCAGATCCTCCCAGCCACCCCCTTCTTCTGAGTGAGGACAGAGGGAGTGACTGGGGACACAGTCTCAGGCTACATGAGGGGGGCTGGGCTGAAGGTGATAGTCTTCACCTCTGGGCAGGGTCAGGGAAGTGGCAGGCTCACTGGTCTTCTCCCTTGACTCTTGGTTTTCCTGATGCTGACTGGTCTCCCACAGGAAAAGCCAGGTGGGAATAACTGGATACCTCACGGCTGGCAGGAGGCTTACATTCTTGGCTGCTGAGGTTAGTGGAATCGGACAGCTTCACAGAGATGGTGTGGCCCCACCACCTTGTTTTAGTCAAGTGCCCACTGTCACTACTGCTGAGTACATCTAAGCCCTGGATCTGGTTCCTTCACCATCCTAGAATCATCTCCACTGTCTCCCCAAGGTACTGTTCACAGGCTGGCAAGAGTGGCTCCTCCTGGCCCATGCACACCCATGGATGCTGCCAGATATCATCAATAGTACCTCTGTTGGCAGGATTGTGCACCAGCATGGTTTCTAGTAAATCTTTTAGTTCATTGGAGAGATATTGGGGCACATGGTATCGCCCTCTCAGCACACACTCCCGCAGCTCCCAGAAATCTCGGTCCCCCGAAGGGGACGGACTCAGTTACCATGCGATACAGGATGATGCCGAGGCTCCACACGTCCACCTCTGGGCCTGTGTAAGGCAGCCCCAGCAAGAGTTCTGGGGCTGTGCTCGTGAGGCTGCCGCAGAAAGTGTCTAGCTTCCTTCCCGGGTGCCACTGGTTGCTCAGTCCGAAGTCGGAGATCTTGACGTTGCTGTTGGCGTCGAGAAAGAGGTTGCCCGGCTTCAAGTCCCGGTGCACCACGCCCTGCTGGTGGCAGAGCTGCAGAGCCGAGACCAGCTGGCGGAACGGGCCTCGGGCCTCCGCCTCCGTCATGCGGCCTGTGGCCTCCAAGTAGGTGAACAAGTCTCCCCCATTGACATACTCCATGACTATACACAGAATGTCCTCATTATCGATCATGCCAGGAGTTTCACGGTATTTGTTTGTTCAGCATTCTCTTGCTGTTAATCTCTCAGAACAGTTTCTTGAGGCTGGAGGCAATGATTTGTCTTTTGAATGACCCTGATGGCTACCACTCCCCTGGTCAGAACATGCTGGGCCAACTTCACTTTTGCAAAGTGGCCTTGGCCAGTAATATAAAGGATCTGTGAGCCATCTTGTTAGCAGAGATGGCGACGAGGTTCAGCATCTCTAACTATACTACCAGCCCTCACTAGGAATGCTAGCTGTACTAACAATAATGAGTATGCTAACAATGCTATACAACTATCCTAATGCTAACAACTATACTAACAGTGCTAATACTATGTCAGTAAACTATTAACTATACCTGCTCCTCTAACTATACCAAGGATACTAACAGTGTTAACACTATGCTAATAAGCTATTAATTATACCAACTACACTAAGTGTACCAACGATACTAACAGCACTAATACTAACTGTACCATCTGTGTTAATAAACTATTAGCTATACCAACTACGTTAACTATACCAGTGATACAGTGCTAACACTAACTATACTATATATGTTAATAAACTTACCAACTATGCTAACTATGCCAATCATGCGCACTATACTAATACTAGGAACACTAGCTGAAAAAATAAAATAAAATAAAATGAGAAAAAGAATTAAGGGAAGAAAACAGGAAAAAAATGAAAAAATGAGAAAAAAACTAAAGCTAGGGGAAAAAAATGATAAGACACACATTTTCAAAAATGAGAAAAAGACAAAAAGAGAAAAACGGGAAAAAAAATCAACAAAATGGCAAAAACACGGGAAAAAGCATGCTGACTCTAAGTCCAGCCATCAGGTTACCAAAATCTGCTTCTTGGGCTCTATGGATAAAAACCTGTACCCGGCTGGGGTCTTATTAAGGTTTTTTTTTGTGAATTTTATCACAGTGATGCTCTGTGAGGTTAGAGCAAGAAACCGACCAACATGACTGAGGATAAATGCCAGTGGTTTTCTTCCTTTTCAGCTTTGAGGCCCCTTTACACTTAGGAAAAAAAGGTCACAAAGATTTTTTTTTTAATGTAGTATTACAGACTGGTATTCACTCTTAGAATTTAAAATCTGTAGGATGCTTCAGCAACCTTTTCATTTTAGTTTGAAATTGGTAATAATTTTAAAGACCTCATAATGTCTACACTTGAAATATTCAATTCTTTTCCCTTAAACTCTGGTCGCAAAGGGATGATTTAACTGACTTGATGATTCTATAGGAAAATGTTCTATTGTGTGAGACGCTGGTAAAGCACATTATTAATGTTTATGAAGCTGAGAGAAGATTTGCCGGGATGATCAAGAGCAGATTCCTCATTGGGAGCCTCAGAAGCCAAATGACATGGGTCAGTGTGTTTGAAATGTTGAAGGAAAGAAGCTGTCAACCCAAGACGCTGTATTTAGCAAAACTATCTTTCAAAAATGAGGGAGAGATTGAGAGATTAAGGCATTCCCAGTTCATAAGAGTTGAGAGAATTCTCAACCACCTGACCTGCCTGAGCAGGGAGTCCTTTAGGTTGGAATGAGAGATCCTCGACATAACTCCAAGCCTTATGAAGGGATGAAGATCTCTGGTAAAAGGAGATAGGTGAATGGTTAGAAAAGCTAGTGCTACCCTGCTGTAATTAAAATGGATAAGCAGCAAGGACCTCCTGTATAGCGCAAGGAATGCCACTCAGTGGTATGTGGCAGCCTGGAATGAAGGGAAGTTTGGGGGAGAATAGATACACTTGTATGTATGGCTGAGTCCCTTTTCTGTCCATCTGAAGTTATCACAATATTGTCTATCAACTATGTTGTTGTTGTTCAGTCACCTAGTCATGTCCCACTCTGCAACCCCATGCACTACAGCACGCCGGGCCTCCCTGACCCTCAGTCAGTTAATTCAGTCACTCAGTTGTGTCCAACTCTTTGTGACCCCATGGACTGCAGCATACCAGGCCTCCCTGTCTATCACCATCTCCCGGAGTTGACTCAAACTCATGTCCGTTGTGTCGGTGATGCCATCCAACCATCACATCCTCTGATGCCCTCTTCTCCTTCTGCCCTCAATCTTTGCATCAGCGACTCATTTCTAATGAGTTGGCTGTCTGCATCAGGTGACCAAAATACGGGAGCTTGAGCTTCAGCTTCAGCATCAGTCCTTCCAAAGAATATTCAGGATTGATTTTCCTTAAGATTAAATAGTTTGATCTCCTGGCTGTGCATAGGACTCTCAGGAGTCTTCTCCAGTATCATAGTTCAAGGGCATCAATTCTTTGGCATTCTTCTTTCAGTCCAGGTCTCACAATCTTTGCGAAGAGCAGAGCCTTTACCATATAGACCTTTGGTGGCAGAGTAATGTCTCTGCTTTTCAACACATTGTCTAGACAAAAAGATATGACACTGAAAGATGAGTATAAAATTAGAAGCTTAGTAAAATGAAAGTGAAAAGCTAGTACTACTGTTACTTTGATTTGTAGCCCCACTTTTTGTTTTTAATTTAGAGACTAATATATAGTAACATTTCTAATACTTTTTAATACTGCTTAATTTGGGGGATAAATCTGATTGGTCTCTAAAATGAATGTATTTGTCTGTCCTCAAGGATAGCATTTGAAAATCTTTGTCCTCCAAAATGAAGGGAAACCAAGGTCAGGTGCCTTCAAATGCAGCAGCTAAATAACAGAAGCTACAAAATAAACTCATGTGAGGCAATAACTATATGAGCAGGCTTCAAGAAAAGGAATTGAGGGACTCTAGTAACAGGTGCAGAAAAGTCTCAGAGCCTGTATTCCAGATACCACCTTGAATAATATTATAGTAAAAAATATCTGGGAAAAATATTTAAGAAATGTGTAGGACCTTGTATTAGTAAATCTGTGTGCATATGTGCCAAGTCACTTCAGTCATGTCCAACTCTTTGCCACGCTTTGGACTGTAGCCCACCAGGCTCCTCTGTCCATGGGATGCTCCAGGCAAGAATACTGGAGTGGGTTGCTATGCCCTCTCTCCAGGGTATCTTCCCAGCCCCGGAACTGAACCAGCATCTCTCATGTCTCCTGCACTGGCAGGCAGGTTCTTTACCACTAGTGCTACCTAGTAAGCCCCAATAGTCTGCAGGGTACCATAACAGAAAAGTACACACTGTGTGCCTTAAACAGCAGAAATTTATATTTTTTCACAGTTCTAGAGGGTAGAAGTCCTGAATCAAGATGTTGTCCAGGTTGGTTTGGCTCAGACTTCTCTTACTGTCTTGTAGACAGCCACCTTCTATTGTTGTTGCTTAGTGGCTAAGTGAGGTCCGACTCTTCTGCAACCCACGGACAGGACTGCAGCCCTCCAGGCTTCTCTGTCACGTCCTCACATAACCTCTTCTCTGTGTACGCACAAAGACAGATAGTTCTGGTGTCTCTTCCTCTTCTTATAAGGGCACTTTCTATTGGAATAAGGCCCCATCCTTTGGCCTCATTTAGCTACTAACCTCCTTATAGAGCCTATCTCCAAATACAGTCACATTAGAGGTTAAGGCTTCGGTATATACATTTTGAGGGGAAAAAGTTTGGTCTATACATTCCATCTTTTGCCCCCTCTCCCCGGAAATTCATGTCCTTTTCATGTGCTATTAAAATATACTCACCTCATCTCGACATCCCAAGAAGTCTTAAGCCATTCCAACATCGATTCCAAGTCCAAAGTCTCATTAAAATGTCACCTGATCAGGTATGGGTGAGAAGTGATGCATAAAATTAACCCTCACAGGACCCATAAAGTAAAATATAACACATTGTTGAAACACAAATAACAGAAAAGTTGAACAAGTAAAGGTACTCTCAGTGCTATAAAGGAGTCCAGTTCCTTAAATGAACTGGAACATGTACCTAAAATTCAGATTGCTGTAGAATTCTTTCAGAACTTAAGATAATTTTGACATTCATATGGGAGACTGAGTGAGGACAAGAGATTTTGAGAAAAACAAATTATTAGAAGTATAGAGAGACTTTCTTTATCTGATTTCAAAGTGTCCTGCAAAGCTGTTGTAAGTAAAATAGTGAAGCATCAGTGCAGAATACACAGAGGTTGTGGAGTATAATTAGAGTACAGAAACAGACCCAGGTTAAATGAGTTAAGTTCAAAAGCAGTTAATCATAGAAGGAAAAAAAGTTTTAAAAAATGAACAGTATTAAACTAGAGAAAGGTTTTTTATAGACATTAAAGAAGACCTAAATAAATGAAAAGGCATCATATAATGATAGATCACAAACTTAGTATTATTCATATGAAAGCAAATTGATCTACAGATTCAACACAATCCCAGTATCTTTGCAGAAATTGATGAGCTGATCCTAACATTCTTATGGAAATATAGAGACCCAGGATAGCCAAAACAATTTAGAAAAAGAACAAAGTTGGAGGACTCAGACCTCTCAGTTTCAAAATACACTACAAAGCTGTAAAAACCAGGACAGTATGGTACTAACATGGGCTTCCCTGGTGACTTAGCAGTAAAGAACCCAGCTGCCAATGCAGGAGATGTGGGTTTGATCCCTGGGTTGGGAAGATTCTTGAAGAAAATGGCAACCCACTACAGTATTCTCCAGCCTGGGAAACTGCACGGGCAGAGGAGCCTGGTGGGCTAGAGTCCATGGGTTCACAAAGAGTTGGACATGACTTAATGACTAAACAACAGCAATAGGACCATTTTGGGATTTTGGATATGTATGTATTTCATTCCTTATTTTGAAAGAATTTAGGACTTATAGAAACTGGAAAAATAGTACAAAATTCCCACATGCCTTCAACCAGCTTTTGCTAATGTGAATATTTTATACATTACAATGATTAAAATCAGTAAATTAACACTGATGCAGTAGTTATTATAGACCATATATTTGAACTTTATCAGTTGTTCCACTAGACTGGATCAGTCCTTTTTCCAGTCTAGGAACCAGTTTGGACTTCTTGATTAACTTGGTTATCTTTTTAGTCTCTCCAATCTGTGAAATCTTTGGTCTTTTGTTACTTTCTTTCCTCCTTTTTTCCCTCCTCCTTCCTTCTTTCCTTTTTCACAATGACCTTGACAATTTTGAGGAATACTACCTAGTGGTTATTGGGCTTCCCTGCTGGCTCAGTGGTAAAGAATCCACCTATCAATGCAGGAGACATGGCTTTGATACCTGGATTGGGAAAATCCCCTGGAGAAGGACATGGCAACCCACCCCAGTATTCTTGCCTGGGAAACCCATGGACAGAGGAACCTGGTGGGCTACAATCCATGGGGTTGCAAAGAGTTGGACATGACTTGGCGATTAAACAACCACAACCTAGTAGTTATCTTATGAAATGTTCCTAAGTCTGGGTTTGTCTAATTAGATGGGATAAAATATTTTTGTCAAGATCACTATTGAAGTGATGTTATGACCTTTATCCCTTTCTGCATCATTTCAGAAGGTGCATGAGTGAAGTTTGTGCTGCTAATGTAATCGAATTTAATCACTTGGTTAAGGTGTTGAATGATAGAATTACCCACCGTAAATGTGTTTTCATGTTTGTCATGAATAAATATCTTATGGGGAGATACTTTGAGAGTATTCAAATGTCCTGGTTCTCAACTCACTATTGCCGATTAACTTTAGCATCCTTTAATGATTATTGCTGTACAACAATGTTCACTGCAGTGTTTACTAGTGATCATTTTAAATTTTTATCATTCCTTATAAAATTATTAATTGAATTCTACTGTAAGGAAGAGCAAGTCCTTCATCTCCACTTATTATTCATTTAATTTTGCATTCATATGGATTAATGGATATTTATTTTAGTCTATGGATTATAATCCATTACTATATTTTTATTTATTTTGTTGCTCAATGTGTCCCAGAGATAGTCAGTGGGAGCTTATTCAATTTAGTCCATGTGTCTTTATCAACATGTTCACATCATTTGTTGAATACTTCCTTCTTATTTTTTGGTTCCATAAATATTCCAGGCTCATCTTATACACATAATAGTTAATGCTTCTGTCCTCCAATTTCCTATATCTTTAAAGATCTCTACTTCCTTTTATCAAATATACTTAGAAACTGAAAGATGTCCACTAGATAGCTATGTTTTTGCTGGTAAGATGTTATTGCTTTTAAGATTTCTCAGGAAAGATAGCTTTAAAAAGTATATATTTACTTATTAATATAAGATATGCATATATATTCATTTCTGTATCTATCTATGCACACACACATATTAAAACTATGAGTTCATACTAATAGTTCTAATCCCAGTCCCACATAACTGGATTTATTGTCACTTTCTTCCTTTCCTTATTTATAGCTCCTTTCTCTGACAGGGAGAAACTTGGCCCTCATTTTTCACCTCATATTCACTGACTATAATCCAAGTATACACATAAACTAGTTTCCGAATTTCTAACTCACACCCTTGCATCAAAAACAAATTTACTAATGTTAAAGAAAAAAATCCTCAACGATGTGTGTTCAAGATAGTAAGGCAAACTTTGTTCAGGACTGTCAGGGTAGGTGGAGGGACCGCTGTAGTGGGGTTTACAATGGAGTCATGAGATGGGGCTCAGCTCTGTATTCAGCCTGGCCCAGTGGGAATTTATAGCCAAAGAGTAAGGCCGTGGTTGAGAAAACATCAGGGGGAGAGAAAGGGGATCTGGCTAAAATGACCTAACAGGATTCTTGCTATAGCATACTCTACAGGAAACAGTGTAGACAGCTCTTTTTCACTTAAAAATCAGATTAAAGTCATTCCATACCAATTCAGGGAAATTGTCTCCCCCCACCCCCCACCTCTCTTTTTTAATGGCTACCTAGGATCCAGTGTATGGATGGACTATAGTTGATTTAGTAACTCTTTAATGTATGGACATTTAGGTTGTTTCCAGTATTTTGCATATCCAAGCAATGCTGAAGAAATGTTCACATTTACTTTCATATTTTTGAAGGTGTAGCTGCTGGATAAATTACTAGAAATGAAATTGCTGAGTCAAATTTCAAATACACAAATTTCAAATACACAAATTGCTGTGTGTCTGAAATTTTGTTAACTACCTCCAAATTCCCTTCCAGATGGAGCACACCAATTTTCATTTCCACTAGCAATGTATGAAAGGGACTATCTCCTTTGGGGATTTATTTAACGGTCAGAGACTGGGCCACATAAACTTGGGGATACAGACATTTTAAAATTCAATTTAATATTTGTTGAAATACTTTGCTTTGCTCCTCTGTATGTGTAAGCCAGCAGTTTATTAACTGTGACTTTGGGCAAGGTACTTAAACAATAAAACTTGGCTTTATTGTTTATAAATATGTAAAATAATAAAACTTGCTTTTAAACACATTTTTAAGATAGTAGGTGGGATTACGTATGTAGGGAGTGTATTACAGTGTCTGGTAATAAATGAGAATTTGGGACGGATGAAGTGTTTCAGAAATACATAGTGAAATAAGGTATTTAATTTTCTCCTGGCATCTTTGCACAGCACAAATGCCTGAATAAAGTGGCTCTTCTTCACAGCAGCTCACACATGTCTGTTCTGGGAGATATTAGGAACCATCCTTTCCTTTAATTGTTGGGCCCTCAATTGTTGCACATGTCATTTTCAAATATTTACTCGGGAATGTGGTACATCTTGATTTAGCTCTTTGTCCAAAATATCTACCAAACCCACATCTCTTCTCTATTCCTAAAGACACTGGCCTAATCCAGGGCCCCATCTGAGACCTGGTCTCGGGTCTTGTAACAGTTCTCCCTGACTGTAGACTTGCTCCTCCAACTCCTTCTATACACGGTTCGGGAGGATTCCACTGTAATCTATTTTGTGTAATTTCCATGGTTAAAAGCCTTTCTTTGAGTTCACATGCTATAGAGATTTTAAAGCCCATGGGTATATTTGGCTTTTCCTTGATAATCCTTGGGCTTTCCCACCAGTAAGCTTTTGGGCATGTTATGCCATTGGCATGGAATTCCCTGCCAATTTCCCTGTTGAAATCTTTGTGAAATTCTAGTTTTGAGGTGTACCCAACTGCTTGTTACTGCCAATGGCACTTTGAATGAAATCTCCACCCTAGCTCTTAACAGCTTTTCTGGTCCCCTGCTTACACCTTAAGTCCAAAATCTAGGTTTTGGTTATCCTTGTTTCATGTACCAGGTTATATTGCCTTAATCTTTCCTGTTCTCTATCAGTTTCCTCAGTCAGACTTCCAGCTGCTTGAGAGCAACAGTGATGGTTTAATCACCTTACCATCTGTAAGACCTCACAGAGAACCTGGTCCAGAGTGAGGGGTCAATAGTGCATGTTGCTGAGTGTGTTTGCTGTGGGCTGTGGGGTCAGGGAAGAGAGACTCCAGTTTTCAAAAGCAGAAGTCTGTTCTCCACACTAATGGGACAGGCATGACTCACTCCCACCTGTTTTCTTTCTTTCCTCCTATGGGAGGCCAAGGCTCCCAAGCCCAGGCTGCTTGTACTGAAAACTGCTCTGCTCTTTTATGCATTGCCTTAACGAGAGCTTACCCCTGCCTCTTTAACATGAAGTGTTGAAGTTTTTTTAATCTTGTTAATTGTAGTTTATTTTGGGTAGTCAGCCAACCACTGATACATGTGTCTTAAACTAGTGAGTCTCATTTTTTTTTTCCCCTCTCAATGCCCTGTCCTAGAGTACACTTGAGAATTTGTCAGACTAGAGTGTGGAGGAATACAAAAGTGTTGAGGTCAGCAACAAATCTTCTAGAGGAAGAGCCCCTCTCTTCCTCTCAGCCAAAGGACCTCACTGTGTAGAAGGAATGAAGTTCTCAGAACTGCATTAGAGAAAGCCTAACCCTCACCGTACACAGGATTAGGATTTTATTTTAAAGACCATTTTGAACATCACAGTGCACGTATTAGGAATTGCAAAGATATGTGCTTTGGAAAATGTTATCTGAGGAAGGTGATATTTAATCTTCTTTAGCAAAGATAAGACTTGTGGCAACATGGTTTCTATCTTCTGTCTTAAGAAATTGGTAGCAAACACATCCTGTGTGTTTTTAGGAGATAAAATTTGGTCCCATGGAAGAGTGGAAAAAGGAGGAAGATTTTGGCTGCAACCAAGACGTGTAGTGTGTGTCTCCCATGCTTGGCCACAGTGGGTGCATCTGCTGTCCCTTTAGTTGTGTCTGCCTCTGTGCAATCCTACAGACTGCAGCCTTCCTAGCTCCTCTTGTCCATGGGATTCTCCAGGCAAGAACACTAGAGTGGGTTGCCATGCCCTCCTCTAGGGATCTTCCTGACTGAAGGATCAAATCCATGTCTCCTATGTCTTGTGCGTTGGCAGGCGGGTTCTTTACTACCAGCAGCACCTAACTAGCCCAGGCTACAGTGGCTAGGAGATATAATTTTGTATCACTACATCTCTGTCCATTGAAAGTTAATATTCACAGAGAAGGGCACCAAGACCCAGGGAATAGCCTGCCTGAGGTTGCTCTGCTCACTGGGCAGGAGGGACTGGTGTCCAGGCCTGAGGTCTTTCCCCTGCAGCTCTCTGCTGTGGAGCTGAGCTCTTCACTAACACCTTGGGTCATTTCTGTGTCCCAGCGACCCTCCCATTACTGTCTGGCACAGCGTCCAAGGTTGCACCCCTTCCAAACAGCAGACCGTACTGCTAATTCAAACCAAGGAGAAAATGAACTGGTCTTATCTGAAGAGCTTCACCATGTTTTTACAGTCTCTTCCCTGCCCTGAACCAATGCACTCACCTGCTCTTCCTAGAGTTGCCAAAGAACCTTCTGGAAATCACATTTCTCAGTTTGTATCCCATACTGCTCCAAAATCTTGAGCAGTTACCATCTGCCTAGGGGATAAATAAAATATGGAATAAATTTAAAAAAACAAACAAACAGGTACATTTCTCTTCTCTAAGCCTGTTTGCTTTTATCTCCAGTCACATTAGGCCCCTTGCAGAGCTTGCCCTCCTGGGAAAGCGTTTTTCTTACATTCCAATGCCCTCTGCTTTCTGTAACCTGGCTCTTCTCTCCTGCTGAAATGTGTTCCTCCCTGAAAAGCTCTCCTTGAAGGCTTTTCGTCCGTGAAGGGTGTCTAAGTCCAGTGTATGGGCCCAACCACCAGTGGTTCCCAACAGCCAGTGATCCTGAAGGGTTTCTAAGGTCAGCACATGCGCCAAACCGTAAGCCACGTCTTAGGGGCTGTCTAACGTCAGCGCACGCGCCTAACTGCCAGTGAGTGCCAACCGCCAGTGATCCTGAAGGGTGTCTAACGTCAG
>ML661883.1:11832827-11864905 GCA_007570785.1 Antilocapra americana | reverse complement strand
CCGCAAGTGCCGTCTGAGGCGGTGTCTAAAGTCAGGGCATGTGCCCAACAGCAAGTGGTGTTTGAAGGGTGCCTAACGTTAGTTAGCACATGCACCCGGCCACAGTGGACTCTGGTGTGTGAAAGTGTGGAAGAATTGTCTGTCTCAGGTACCCTTGCACCCCATTCTTCGTGGTTTTGGATTGTATGTGCTCTCGCCTTGTCTGTTCACTAAACTGTGAGTTTCCTGAGGGCAGATAGATCAGAGTCTTTCCTGTCTGTCCCTCCCTCCCTCCCTAGTGCAGTAAGAAATCCGCCCTAGGTAGTCAATGTTAACAGATCTGTAGAGCCGGTAACAGACAAAAGTCATCAAGTTAACTCCCAGAGCAAACTGTTCATCATGTTGTAGTGCCTGAAGAGTTTAGGGATTACTGCCTGGAGAGGAAGAGGAGGGGGAGGAATATATTTTGCCTATTAATTTTTGCCTTGGTAGTTTTAGTCTTCTTTTGAAGGATTAAAAGGAAGAAGAATAGTAAAAGCTCTGTGTACAGTTCAAAGCAGACATCTGTTCTCTTCAAGTAGGTGCTCAGTCTTTTCAGGAGGAACTTAATTCATCTTTAAATTTTTTTAACATCCCTATAATTGTTTTTCCTTTAAGGAAGTTTCCATTTCCATGAGAAAATTCAGTTTGAGAGGCTAATGAATTTGCTGGAGTAAGTGGCAGAGCTGTCTAGATCCTAAGGTTTAGCTTCTGCTTGTCTTCCACTCTCCCTCCTCCTGGAGCCTGAGAGCACTTGAGAAAATAAGTCAGCAGCTTCAGGAGATGCTTGAGCTCAGGCTGTGTTGCTTAGAGTTTGAAAAATACAAAAGTTAATAGTGCAACTACTGCTCAAAGTTAGCAGATTTAACTCTTCTCCATTTATTTCCCTTTACAGAGAGAATGAGAGAGAGAGCTCAGGAGTCACCTCCTTGTCCTTGGTTTTTCACCCTTTAGCCAACCAATGGGCTTCCCAGGTGGCACTAGTGGTTAAGAACCCACCTGCCAATAAAGTGACAAAAGAGACGGGAGTTCAGTCCCTGGATGGAGAAGATCCCCTGGAGGAGGAAATGGCAACCCACTCCAGTATTCTTACCTGAAGAATCCCATGGACAGAGGCGCCTGGTGAGCTATGGTCCATGGGGTCACAAAGAGTCAGACACAGCTGAAGCAACTTAACACAGCACACAGCCAGCTATTCACCCATCTTTAGAAATATGAGTAATAAAAATGAATGTCTCAGCAGTGTAGAAAGCTAAAGGAAAATAAGCTATGTAGATTTTTTTAAATGAATATAGCAGGGAATCATGCTATAATGATTAGCATGAGGACAGGTAAACCTTGGAAGGACCCAATCACTTCTCAGTACATCGTGTTATCCTGACCTGTTGGCCCCTCAGGTAAGTGGGGAAAATGAGCACTTCCACTTGGGGGTAGAGAGCTTCTGCAGCACAGGCTCACGAGGAGGTAGAGAAATGAAGAGTTGAGTATAAGATGGGCCCCAGAGCAGAATCAAATAGTGCTTAGTGCTTACATACCATATACCTCTGGGGTAACGATTTGGGCATGTTTATTTTCCTCTTGGTTACTGTATTCATGAGTAGAATGCCGCAGGGTGAGCCAGACACGGTACCTGGAGTTACCTTTCTTAGCACTTGAATTTCTTTTGCAGTTCAACTTTCTAGTTTAATAAAATCAGAGTAAGCACAGCACCTGCAGTGCTATTAGCACTCAATGTTTTCACATTTCTCTGAGGTGTTATATTTTAATGGGATTGTGAGGACATTCTAAACCCAGTTTGAGAGGGGTACAAAAAGGAAGAAAATGGTTCCTTCCGTAAAAGGAATGCACCTAGAGGATATAAACTTTCTAGCTACTATAGCCTAGAGGGTCCAGGTTAAAAGGGTGGACTATTTTGGTTCATAGTTATTGCCCAGCTACATTTTAGCTGTTCAACTTCAAGAAAGTCACTTGGTCTCTCTGTACTTTTTTTCCTCACTATTAAAATACTGATAGTATTTACCTCACCAGCCTCTTGTGAAGATTAAAGGATTTTTGAACAGGAACTGACATATGGAAATCACTTACTAAGTTTTGAAATAGTATCTGGGAATCACTGGGTCACTTGGATAAGATCCTAGCTTATCTGAGTCACAAGCATAATTTTGCCAAGCACTATGTTTAATGGACCCGGTGTTCTTGCCTGGGAAATCCCAAGGACAGAGGAGCCTGGTAGACTACAGTCCATGTGGTCATAGAAGAGTCAGACACAGCTTAGCAACTAAACAACAGCAGGATTTCAACAACAAATATTTTTATTTAGACAAAGGATGATCATATGCTACTTTCTCATCCTTGCAAGTAGATCTCCACCCCTGATCTTCAAAATCTCAACTTTATAGAGAAGTGTTAACAATTCAAAGGATCTCATCATCACCCCAATGTCTCAAAACTGCCTCCTTGAAAATGCCTCCCTTCGGCAGGGAAGGACCCGTGGGCGTACATTTTAAAGCTAGAGGAGGGTGAGGGGCCTCATTGTCTGGACCAACTCCAGGGTCAACCTGTGGTCACATTCTCTGGATGTTCAGGAAATACTGATGGTCTGCGTGAGATCTATACCATTTCTGCTGGGCTTTCGCTGTGTCCTTTGCCCAGGTCGTGGGCTGGTGCCTTGGTGACTTGGACTGAGACAACAGCTCCTGTCACAAATCTCTGTTTACTGTCTGATTTCCCACTAGGACCCTCAAAGACCCGCCAGCCTGGACCGAGGCCTCTGGAGCACTTCCCAAGCAACTTCTTGCTTGGAAGATTAGCAGTGTCTTCCCAAGCATCGCTCTCAACTTGCTAAACACCTTGAAATAGTTCCAGCAGGATGTGTCTCCCTCGGATCCCAGGGCAGGTAGGTGCTTGGGCGCGTCCAGCGCTTCTACTCACAGGCATGTGGTCCCTACCACATGGCACGCACTGTGTATATTACTTATATATGTCTGCATATATAAGTGTGTATATGTGTGTAAATGTGCTGTGCTTAGTTGCTCAGTCATGTCTGACTCTTTGCGACCCCTTGTACTGTAGCCTGCCAGGCTCATCTGTCCAAGGGCATTCTCCAGGCCAGAATACTGGAATGGGTTGCCATGCCTTCCTCCAGGAGGTCTTCCCAACCGAGGGATTGAACTCAGGTCTGCCACATTGCAGGTGGATTCTTCACCATCTGAGCCACCAGGGAGAGAGTATACATGTAAGGGCAGATCTATGTTTATATGTCTGTGGTTAAAAAACATGTTGTTTCTATAATTTACCATAACTACTACTGTGTGTATACCCCTAGAAGTTATAGGTTGAAAACTTAACTGCATATTAGATGTATTTATACAATGCATATGTTATAGTGAAGGGCAGGGAATCCGGTGTGCTGCAGCCCATGGGGTCACACTGAGTCCAGCAGGGCTTGGTGACTGACCAGCCACAATGCTTATGTGTGTGTGTGTGTATGTGTATATGCATATATATGTTTATGTATCTGTGGTTAAAACCCACTCCAGTATGCTTGCCTGGAGAATCCCATGGACAGAGGACCCTGGCAGGCTAGTCCATGGGGTCACAAAGAGTGGGACATGACTGAGAGACAGTTTTACTTTTCATTGTTTAATTTTAGATGCAAATAGAGAGTTTCTATCTCTGGCGTATGACTAATGACTATCTTTAAGCTTTTAAGAAATGATTAATTTTTCAGTTCACAGGAAAATAAGTGAGGACGAGAAAGATTCATGGAAGAAGAATGAAACGAGGGATGGGGTTTAAACGTGTCTCTGTGTGTTAATATATTTGAGCTTGATAAGGAGAGTGGGGAATAGAAAGAGAAAAGCTGTGAGTGCTTCCCTTAATGGGAAGCATAGAGGTCTGAGGAAGAAATGTGAGTCCTGTTACTCTTTGGTGACCATGCAGTAGCAGTGTTGACATGAGACAGCATCGTGCTGTCACTTCCAGATTATGGTGTGTGCATTCTAGGGAACTGCAAGACTGTCCTTTAAGGTGACTGAAGAAAACATTTTGTTGTTGTTGTTTAGCCGCTAAGTTGTGTCTGACCCTTTGCAATCCCGTGGAGTGTAGCCTGCCAAGCTCCTCTGTCCGTGGGATTTCCTAGTGCCATTTCCCTCTCCTGGGGATCCTGCCTGCCCAGGGATCGAACTAGCATCTCTTGCATCAGCAGGTGGACACTCAACACTGAGTCACCAGGTATTAGAAGTCCAAATTCTACTAAGATTTTATCTTGAGAAAATAGAAATACACTAAACTTTGCTAGTGTTGAATATATGGTTGATACTGGCTCTGTCCGTCGTAACTTAGAGGCTTCTGCATCACATGGTCTGCAAGAGGAACAGAAGCTCTGTAACTCAGAGTTTGTGGCAGCTACCTCATTCTGAACTTCCAGTGATGTGTTGTAGTTTTCATGTTCTTGGTGAAATGGATTTATACACTATATTACTGATTATGATAAATTAACACTCTTGAAATGTACAAGTGACTTAAAATATTTTCTGCAGAGAAACTGCTGGTCAAGATGGTCCTAATAATTCTAGTCAATAATAACAACGATGGAAAAATGGAAAAACAGCATGCCCCATCCTGGGTTGAACATTTTCTCAGATACATCGTGAGCTAAAAACAACGGCTGTTGGTGATATATTATCTAGAAGCATTTTTTTTGAGAAAATATATCCACTTAATCAATCTCTTTGAAATGAAAGTGATATTTTTGATAGTAAATGAGAAAATATTGGCCTTTGAAGAAAACTCATGGTTTGGAGAAAGAATTTTGAAAGTGCATGTTTAAAGATCTTTTCATCATTATGTGATTTTTGTTCCTGAGAATAAGAGTGATTTATTTTACCTGTACAACTCTTCTATGTCAGTATTAAAAGTGCTTTGAAAGTGAATTTTCTAATTTGTTAAACAAAACTGTCCAAATGAAACTGTTAGATTGGCTTCAAGATCATCTGTAAAAATACAAATATTATATACCTTCCTTTAATTTGTAAACAAAGAGATTAACATTATAGAAGATGGAAATTTATTGATCAAACATAAGACCTCTATATGAATATGCTTTTCCTTAAGCACCTGTGTTACTTTGTGAAGTAAATTTTTCAACTGGGCAACCATTTAAATGATAAACCAAAATAAGTTTAGAACCAGGCCATCAAATCACTGTATTACACAATGTTATATCCAAGCTTTAAAAAGCAATGGTACATGTTCAGTCACTTCCTTGCTAAAATCGGGCTTCCCTGGTAGCTCAGCTGGTAAAGAATCTGCCTGCAATGCAGGAGACCCCAGTTCAATTCCTGGGTCAGGAACATCCCCTGCAGAAGGGCTAGGCTACCACTCCAGTAGCTTCCCTAGTGGCTCGGACTGTAAAGAATGTGCCTGCAGTGTGGGAGACCTGGGTTTGATTCCTGGGTTGGGAAGATCCCCCAGAGAAAGGCATGGCAGCCCACTGCAGTATTATTTAGAACCAGGCCATCAAATAGCTATATGACAAAATGTTATATCCAGACAAAAAGCCATGGTACTTGTTCAGTCATACTTCCTTGCTAAAATTAATGATATTAGTAATACTTTAGGGTAAGGCAGAAAAGTTTATATCATGAATGAGTACACCAAAATAAAATTTAACTCATTTCTCATTTTATTTAAAGTTTGTTTTCTGTATATTTTCTTGTACACAATCATATTAGGTGTTTTATGCATTTTATTTATTATGCATTTATTTATGTACCAGGTACTGTTACAATTGCTTTACTTCTATTAATTACTTTAACTCTCACAACGCCTAGTATATACACTATTGTCTCTATTTAAAAAATGAGGAAGCTGAAGCACAGATAGTATAAGAAGCTGCCATAGGAGCAATTAGCTAATATGTGGCAGACTGGGATATATTAATATAATAATGCATGTATTTAACTTATACATAAACTATCACAGTTTAAAATCAACAAACAGACCAGTAGACATACAGGATTGCAACTTAGAGACTATTTGTCTAATGCTAACAGGCATGGTGATGACTTAACAGTGTGCTCACAGGAAATTCAATCCAACATTCAGTCTAGTATATTAGCATCTATAAAACACATGCATGGTTTTATTTAATTCCCATAATAAGCTTCCAGAGGTAGTTGTGTTGAACTCAAGAGCACAAGTATATAAAATAATGTTTAATGGAGTCTGATGGACCTGAGTATAAAGTTGAGCATTACCACTTAACCATATTTGTGACTGAAGGTATTTCCTATCTTCTTTGGTTTTCATTTTGTTAATCTTCAAAGTAGGCAAGCGAATATTTATCCTTGTGTGTTACTGTAGGACTAAATGATACATTGTAATTTAACATAGGATAGTGGTCAGGAATGTAGATTGAGGAACTAGACTGGCAGGTTTAAATTCTAGCTCTGCCCATTATTACGGGCAATTTTCTTTGTTAAGTTATATATTTTCTCTCTACCTTAATTTCCTCACCTGGAAAAATGGGCTAATAATCCTGCCTGCCTTACAGAAATAAATGTGGACTCATTCATGCAGTGGGTTTAGAATCTAGCACATAAGAAAAACTCAACAAATGATGGCTATTACTAGTAAATAGAAAGTGCTTAAAATAGTGGGCATTCAATAAATAACAGCTGTTTGTTGTGGTTATAGACACTGAGCACATTGAGTTAGGTTCAGTTCAGTTGCTCAGTCGTGTCTGACTCTTTGCATTCCCGTGAACTGCAGTACGCTGGGCCTTTCTCTCCATCACCAATTCCCGGAGCCTACCCAAACTCATGTCCATTGAGTCGGTGATGCCATCCAACTATCTCATCCTCTGTCATCCCCTTGTCCTCCTGCCTTCAATCTTTTCCCAGCATCAGGGTCTTTTCCAGTGAGTCAGCTCTTTGCATGAGGTGGCCAGAGTATTGGAGTTTCAGCTTCAACATCAGTCCTTCCAGTGAACGAACACCCAGGACTGATCACTGGAAGTCCATAGGATGGACTGGTTAGATCTGCTTGCAGTCTAAGGGACTCTCAAGAGTCTTCTCCAACACCACACTTCAAAACCATCATTTCTTCAGGGTGCAGCTTTATTTATAGTCCAACTCTGACATCCATACATGACTACTGGAAAAGCCATAGCCTTGACTAGACAGACTTTGTTGGCAAAGTACTGACTTTGCTTTTTAATATGCTGTCTAGGTTAGTCAAAACTTTCCTTCCAAGGAGTAAGCGTTTTTAATTTCATGGCTGCAGTCACCATCTGCAGTGATTTGGGGGCCCCTCAAAATAAAGTTAGCCACTGTTTCCACTGTTTCCCCATCTATTTGCCATGAAGTGATGGGACCGGATGCCATGATCTTAATTCTCTAAATGTTATGCTTTTAAGCCAGCTTTTTCACTCTCCTATTTCACTTTCATCAAGAAGCCCTTTAGTTCCTCTTCACTTTCTGCCATAAAGGTGGTGTCATCTGCATATCTGAGGTTATTGATATTTCTCCCGGCAATCTTGGCTCCAGCTTGTCCTACTTCCAGCCCAGTGTTTCTCATGATGCACTCTGCATATAAGTTAAATAAGCAAGGTGACAATATACAGCCTTGATGCACTCATTTTCCATTTGGAACCAGCCTGTTTTTCCGTGTCCACTTCTAACTGTTGCTTCCTGATCTGCATACAGGTTTCTCAAGAGGCAGGTCAGGTGGTCTGGTATTCCCATCTCTTTCAGCATTTCCCACAGTTTATTGTGATCCACACAGTCAAAGACTTTAGCAGAGTCTATAAAGCAGAAATAGGTGCTTTTCTGGAACTCTCTTGCTTTCTCGATTATCCATCAGATGTTGGCAGTCTGATCTCTGGCTCCTCTGCCTTTTCTGAAACCAGCTTGAACATCTGGAATTTCAGAGTTCACGTATTGCTGAACTGGCTTGGGGAATTTTGAGCATCACTTCACGAGTGTGTGAGATGAGTGCAGTTGTGTGGTAGTTTGAGCATTCCTTGGCATTGCCCTTCTTTGGGATTGGAATGAAAACTGAGTGCATTCGTCATGATTATACAATTAAGAAGTATCCTGGTATGTTCCTTCTGGGTTTACATGCATGGAAAATTGCCTTCTGGAGGATGTAAGGAAAAATGTGTTCCACACTTAGTCTTGATCTCATCAGAAAGGCAGCATTGGGGTCTGAATAGGTTTTGGAGAGGTAGAAAGCATGAGGAGATAATGATGTAAAAGCCAAGAGATAGGAAAAGAAAAAGCAAGTTTGCAGAAGAATGAACATAGTGTTTTGGCTGAAGCAGAGCTGCACTGAAAGATTAGTGTTGGGGCCTTACCTGGTGGTCCAGTGGTTAAGACTCTGAACTTCCCATGCAAAGGGCATGTGTTCCCTCCCTGGTCAGGGAACTGAGATCCCACATACTGTGTGTCATTGCCAAAAACCAAAAACATCCACATAAACAAAAATAATGAAAAAGATTAACAGGGATGTATTTGGGTAGAATTAGAACAGGAAAAAATTCAAGAAGTGAGGCAAGAGAAGTTTGTTGTGCTTACCTAGGCATGAGTGGTAAGGGTCAGAACAAAAGGAACCTTGGAGGGAAGGAAAAGGGAGTGCAGATGAAAGGTAGCCTTCAAAATCGAAATCAGCAGGGCTTGGACACATTAAATGACAGGTGAGCAAATGGAAGACTACAGAATAACACCAGTGTTTTCACTTAAGTTTGTGTGGTGTGTATGATGACATTAAAAAGAGCGAAAGTAATATTTAGAAGGGCAAAGATAGGTTTGACTTTTTATGCTGAATATGAATTAATTGAGAAACATTTTAAGTGAAATGTCCGGGAGCGTTGAGAAAACTTACATTACTCTGGTCCACAGATGGAGTTGGAAGTCATCTGCATGGAGGACAGAACTGAAGTAGTAGGTCTTTATTGTCCAGAGATTTATAGTGGAAAGATCATTTCTATAACTTTGTACAGAACAACAGTACATACCTGTAAATAGTGGAAAAACTTAAAAGGAAAAAAGTAATTACACTTATTTGTATCTTATATTTAAAGCAATTTCTATTCTAATTCCAACTGGCCACTAACTCCTAGAATGAGCAAAGAATTAATTTCTTATTGTTGCTGTTTTATATACCCAATGAATCTGTGCACTAGTCTCTGGGAATCAGCACTCTGTCTTACTCTCCAAAAAATTATGTAAATGTACATTTATTTTCTAATCTTTTTGTCGTCACAAAGTTGTTTTTTTAAAGGAAAACAAAGACCATTGGTATATTGACTGAGTTTTGTCTGGTCTTTTATGCAGAAATTTCACATGTAGTAAAAATGTCAGTCTTGGACTGTTCGACATGTAGTGAAATTTAAAAGACTCTTAGCAACAATCTGAATACACGATCCTTTGATATTTTTGTTATTGTTTCCCATGACCTATCTTTTTGATATTTTTTTAAAAAATTGTGGTAAAAGACACGTAAAATGTATTACTACCATCTAAAACATTTTCAAGTGTGCAGCTCAGCAGTGCTAAGTATATTCACATTGTTGTGCACCCAATCTTCAGAAATCTTTAGTCGTGCAAAACTGAAATTCCATAACCATTAAATAACAGTTCTCCATGTCTCCTTCCCCTTAGCTCCTAGAAACCACCATTGTGACATTTTCTTTTCTTTCTTCCTTGTTTATTTATTTATTTTACTTTTTAAGCATACTGCAAGGCATGTGGGATCTTAGTTCCCTGACCAGGGGTTGAACCCATGCTGCCTGCAGTGGAAGGGCAGAGTCTTACGCATTGGACTGCTCAGGAAGTTCCCATTGTATTATATTTTCTGTTTCTCTGAGTTTGAGTACCTAGATGCTTGCTGTAAATGTCATCAAATACACAGTATATGTCTTTTTGTTACTGGATTGCTGCTTCTACTGCTGCTCAGTTACTTTAATCTTGTCCGACTCTGTGTGAACCCGTAGACAGTAGCCCCCCAGGCTCCCTTGTCCCTGGAATTCTCCAGGCAAGAACATTGGAGTGGGTTGCCATTTCCTTCTCCAGTGCGTGAAGGTGAAAAGTGAAAGTGAAGTCGCTCGGTCGTGTCCGACTCTTCTCGACCTCATGGATTGTAGCCCACCAGGGTCCTCTGTCCATGGGATTTTCCAGGCAAGAGTACTGGAGTGGGGTGCCATTGCCTCCTCCGTGTTACTGGATTATTTTAGTATTATGTCCTTTTGGTTTGTACAGGTTATAACCCATGTCAGACTTTTCTTTTTTATGGCTGAATACTATTCTGTTATGTGTTTATGTCAGATTTTGCTTATCCATTCATCTATTAGTAGACCTTTGAGTTGCTTCCACCTTTGGGCTTTTATCAGTAGTGCTGCTAGGAACATTTGTGTGCAGATATCTCTTCAAGACCATGCTCTCAATTCTTCTGAGGATATTCCAAATGTAGACTTGGTGGACCAAAGAGAAGTTTGATTTTTAATTTTTTGAGGAACCACCATACTCTTTGATGGTGACTGCCCTATTTTATGTTCCTATTAATAGTGCAAAAGGGGAGTTGTCTGGTGGCCCAGTGGTTAAGACTCTGTTTGCCAGGGCAGGGGACACGAGTTCAATCCCTGGTCTGGGGAGATTTCAGTTACAGAGCCTGTGTGCTCCAGAGCCCGTATACTGCAACTGCTGAGCCCACACACTGCATGTAGAGAGTTTCCTCCACTTGTGGCAACTAGAGAAAGCCCGCATCCAGCAACAGAGACCCAGTGCCTCTGTAATAAATAAATATAAAAATGGTGTACAGAGATTTCCTCTTTTTAGCACCCTTGTCAACGGTTGTTCTTTTCTATTTGTTTTTTCTTTTTATAGCAGCCACTTCAGTGGGTATGAGCTGGATGCGTCACTGTGGTTTTGATTTGTGTTTGCCTATTGACTAGAGATGTGGTACATCTTTTCATGTGCCTATTGGCCATTTGTATATCTGCTTTGGAGAAACTTCTTTCAAATTCTTTACTCATTTTTTATTATGTTCTTTTTGTTTCTGTTGTTGTTAAATCTTAGAACTTGCCCTTATATTCTGTATTTTAACTGATTGTCAGAAATATGGTTTGCAATGTTTCCTTCCATTCCATGAGTTGTCTCACTATGGAGTGTGTCGTTGATGCTGAAAAGTTGTTTTGCATTTTGGTGTAATTCGCTTCATCTCTTTTAACTTAGTTTGTCTGTGCTTTCGGTGTCATATCTTCTGGAGTTCAGACCATGCTGCCCTGAAGTATAACACCTTGGGGTATTTTATATTTTAAGTTAAAGGACACTGAGAACACAGCAGAAGTAGGAAGGTTACTTTGACCCTCTGCTCACCCTTCACTCCTGAGTAGGTCATAATACTCTTAGGAGAGAAGTCCTTTCCCTATAGAAGCAAAGGTGCATCCTCATCTCCAAAGACAAAAGGATGCCAGAAAGGCTCCAAATAGGCCTTGCTAAATTTTCCCCGGCATACTACACTCACCTCATGCTCCTTGGCCTATTGTATTTCTTCATGACTATCCACTCTTCATCAAATCTCATGTGAAAACACTCAGGTTTCACTGTTTATTCAGATCTTGATTTTCTTATGAAGGCTCCCATGCTTCTTGAGACTTACGTTAATAAGTTTATATGCTTTTTCTTATGACTCTGTCTTGGTCAATTTAATTTTTAGGATTAGCCAAGGATACCAAGAAGGTGGAGTAAAAAAAAAAATTTCCCCCAAATTTCTAAGAAATTACAATGAACTATGTCATGAAGGTTTTCATCTTTGTTTTCGTCTAAGACTTTTTTAGATTGAAGCCTTGCATTTAGGTCTTTGATCCATTTTCAGTTGTTTTTGTGTATAGTGTAAGGTAAGGATACAGCTTGTTCTTTTGCATGTGGATATATAGTTTTCCCACAATTGTTTGTTGAAATGTTGTTTTTTTTTTTTTCCCCATTGAATGGTCTTGGCTTCCATATCAGGAATCATTTGGCTATGATTTTTCTGGGCTCTCTATTGTATTCCATTGTTCTGTCTGTATTTATAGACATACCACACTGTCTTGATTACAGTAGCATTGTGATAAGCTTGAAATCAGAAAGTGTGAGACATTTAACCTTGTATTTTCAAGATTGTTTTGGCTATTGAAGCTCTCAGCTTTACTGTTATGGCAGTTATAAAGAGGGCAAATTTTGCAAAACATATATGAGGATTCATCATTTTTTTTCCTAAGTCTCCTAATTTTTTGATATTCAAGTAATTGTCTGTGAAGCCTTTAAAGTCACCATTCTTTCATCAGCCTTGTAAATTTATCTTCATTTGTTCACTGGAGTAACTCTTCCATACGATTGGCTTTCTAAGTGTCTGAATTGTGTTTTGACATCATGAAATCCTGCATCATTTGCAAGAAGTGCAGTTCTGTAACAGATTTGCTCTTGTATTTCATAGTGAAAATGGTTGTTTACATGTACTAACCAGTGAATGCTACGTCACTTGTCTCAATGCATTAGGAGATCTTTGTGTTAAGTAGAGAGAAATGTGAAATACAGACTAATGTTTTATAAATTGTCAGTTGTGTAGTGAATATTTTATACAGAATTAAACTGTGAATTTGGGGTTTCTGATGGTAAATAATCAGATAAGGACAAGTTGTCATTGTTAAGTCCATGAGAATATGTATGTTGTTCAGAGTAAAGTGCTATGTGAGAACTGGAAAGAAAACCAAAATACACATGAGGCCCCTGACTTTTAGAGTTGAGGACAAAAATATTGAATGTTCCTGGGTGGGAGACTGAAGTTTCAAAGAATTATGACAAGAATTTGACTAATTAAATGAAAACAGGTATTTAGTATAAACTTTCAGCTTTGTTTCTCAGGAAGACTGATTAGCAAGGAAAGAGAAGTATGGGATGTGGTGTAATTCTGTAAGGAAGAAAGAGGGCAATAGGCTGATAGATGGAGAGGGAACTTGGGTTTCAATTTCTTTTAAAATAAAATGAGAGGTAAGAGATGTGTCTCCCATTGAGCTCACATTGTCACACATGTTCTTATTTTTGTGCACAGATTTTTTGCAGAGGGATGATTAGAGACCATACAAAGCTTCTCATTTTTGAATTTATATTGAACCCTACTGTATGTCCATGTTTCCAGTCCCGTTAAATACTCCTGCAGAACTTTTGTCACAGCTGGCATCCACCTACCTTGACATTAGTAATAGCTGCGAGTATTTCCCCTTGGCTGAGACTGCTGCTAAGTCGCTTCGGTTGTGTCGGACTCTGTGTGACCCCATAGATGGCAGCCCACCAGGCTCTGCTGTCCCTGGGATTCTCCAGGCAAGATTAGTGAAGTGGGTTGCCATTTCCTTCTCCAGTGCGTGAAAGTGAAAAGTGAAAGTGATGTCGCTCACTCATGTCTGACTCTTCGTGTCCCCATGGACTGTATAGCCTACCAGGCTCCTCTGTCCATGGGATTTTCAGGCAAGAGTACTGGAGTGAGTTGCCATTGCCGTCTCCAATTTCCCTTTGGAACTACATGCAATTTAATGAGAGATTCTAGGCATTTAATAGAAGCATATACCGAGAAAACCAATAAAAGGTATAAATATATAATGGTGGCATTTCAAGCATATTTATAAAGTCATATTGTTTTATTCATTCTCTACCAATTTCTAGTAAAGGTGTTTACTGAGTTATGTGCTAGTCTCAGTGTTATACTTAGACCACAAAAATAAACAAGTCCTTAGAAGAGGTTTGTTATCTAAGTAGTCTCAACCAGGAGGCTTAAGAGAATTCTCTCCATGTTTGATCATATCTGTGGGTGGTTTGGTTTGTTCATTGACCTGGGGGACATTACAGGAACACTCTGGATAGATTTGCATAAAGATGAATTATCCAGCCCTAAGCAGTAGTTTTTCCATTGATAAACAAATGCTAAAAAAAGAATAAATACTAGTAGCAGTGATTTATTATATAGCATATTGTCTTAAGCACCTTTCCTTCATTGTTTAATTTAAGCTCACCTTGACACTTTGGAGTAAATACCATCTCCACTTGCATGACTGGCTGAAAGGAGAAAGTCAAGGTTTAAAGAAATGGCAGGACCAGTTTTTAAATAGTGTTCCAGATTAGACCCCAGAACCTACAATTTTAATAACTAGACCATAGAGCTTCTTAAGCTGAAGATAAAACGGAGCCTGGAGATCATGCTTGAGCAACCCAGGGGACACCTAGTATGATTTAGTCATCTGTCTTCCTTAAACCTAGTACAAGGACTGCCAAAATGCCTTTCTTTTATCTGTCATTTTATTTGGTCTAATCCCTCTCATTTTTATAGATAAAAGTGAAGTTCAGGAAGGTTAAGTCCTTCTAATATGTGGCAGAGCTGAGATTAGAATCCAAGGAAAGTGGCCTGGCCAATATGGAAAACAGTTACGATAATTACTCAAAAAATGAAAGATAAAAATTCCCATATGATCTGGCATCCCCACTTCTGGGAAGTAAGTCAAAGGAAATGAAATCAGGATGTTGAAGAGCTCTCTGTACGCCAGTGTCCAATGCAGCATTATTTGAAACTACCAAGAAATAGAAGAATCTGTGTCAGTTGAGGATGAGGGTAAGGGTGGGATGATATGGGAGAAGGGCATTGAAGCATGTTAATTATCATATGTCTAATCAATCGCCAGCCCAGGATTGATGCTCGGGGCTGGTGCAGCGAGATTTCCCGGGGGGGAGGGAGGAGGGAGAGGGGTTCCGGAGGGGAAGCATATGTAAACCCATGGTGATATCATGACAATGTATGGCAAAAACAATTAAAAATAATAATAATAATAAATAAAATAAAATAAAATAAAATATGCATAAACTTAAAAAAAAGGTGGATAACAAAAATATGGTGTGTGTATATCTGTATATTCATATGTATTCTATATGTATATGTATGGTTTCATATTATTCCACCATGAGAAGGAAGGAAATCCTCCCATTTGTAACAACATGGATGAAGCTTGAGGGCATATGCTAAGTGAGATAATTCAGATAGAGAAAGACAAATAGTGTACGATCTCACCTGTATGTGGAATCTAAAAATGCAAACTCTTGGAGGAATGTTTGTTGTTTGAGGAGGGAGGGGATTGGGGAGGTATTGGTCGAAGGACATAAACATAAGATGACTAAGTTCTAGGGGTCTAAGATATAGCATGGTGACTGTAATACCATAGAATATTGTAATGTATACTTGAGAGTTATTAAAAGTGTAGATTTTAAATGTTTTGACCACAAAAAGAAAGAAAAGGGTAATTATATGAGGTGGAAGATGTGTGAACTCACCTTATTATGGAAATTCTTTTATAGCATAGTTTGTTATTGTTGTTGTTATTTGCTCAGTCGTGTCTGACTCCTTTGAGACCCCATGGACTATCAGCCATCAGGCTCCTCTGCCCATGGGATTTCCCAGGCAAGAATACCTAAGTGGGTTGCCATTTGCTTTTCCAGGGGATCTTACTGACCCACGATCAAACCTGTGTCTCCTGCATTGGCAGGCTGATTCTTTACCGCTGAGCCACCTGGGAAATTTCTAGTATGTACATGTATTAGATAATTACATTGTATGCCTTGAACTTACATAATATTGTATATCAATTATATTTCAGTAAATCTGCAAAAAATACAGAGTGCCTCCACCACTTTAAAGAAAAGAAGAAAGCAAAGAAGGGATTTCACAATTTGGCAGGAGCCAACTGCTCTACCTGCCTATCTCTCTTAGTTTACTCACTTTTCTAGTCCCTCAGTCCCCGATATCTCTTTACATCAGACGCTGGCAAACCTTTTTCCAACAAAGACCAGGTAGTGAATATTTTAGGCTTTGCAGGTTATATGGTGTCTGTCACAACTGCTCTCTGCAGTTTTAACAAGAAAGTAGCAAAAAAAATTTAAAAATTAAAGAAAGATAGTAGCTGTAGATAATTTGTAAACAAACATGGTTGTGTTCCAATAAAACTTTATATGTAAGAACAGTTGGTGAGTCAGATTTGACCCACGAATCATACTTGCTGTTCCTTGGCCGATTTCCAGTGGGTAAGCTTTGTGCTTTTTAGATCAATTTATACTTGAATCATCACTGATACCTTGGAATAAGACTGGTAAACATTTAGAACAGTATTGTTCAAAATGGCAGTTCACTGGAAGACTTGAGAACTGTGTTAAGAATGAAGATTCCTGAGTCCTCTCCTAAAGATTCTAGTACAGAATGTCTGGGAAAGAGCCTCAGCATCTGTACTTCTGGCCATTGGCTCTAATACAGACAACACAGTTTGAAAACTGTAAGTGTGTGGCTTCAATAGATAACTTTTCAAAGACATAATATGAAATAAATGTGTAATTTGTTTCACCCACAATCCTAACTTCATGCCAGAACCGCTGGTTTAATGAACAGACTATCCATTCCATCTCCAAACCTCATGTCATTGCACTCTTTCCTGTTTTATTTAGAGGCAGACACATTTAAGTGAAAATAATCACCATCAGAATACTAAGGTACCATAAGCTGATGTCAGGATATTTATTCAGCAGAATGCAATTACCAGTAAAATTTTATGTTCTAAATGGTGTGACTATAATCCAGTGTAGGTTTTTTAATTCCTGATGATTTTTGTTTCATTTGATCTGTGATGAGTGGAAACCAGGCCTGGTTGCTGGGGGCTAGCAAAGCAAGAATAAAGGGGCAATAGCCCCATGGCCACTACAGGCAGGTTTCAACTGCAATATGCCACTAAATCTCCATCACCACCGGGTGGCTGTACATGATTCTGTTGTTAATTGAATTTTTCCCCAAGTAGAATGAGGGCTTGTTTTGCATCAACGCAGTTCCATTGTCTGATGATTGTTGTTGGTACCGTCAGCTAAATTTAAGATACTTCAGCATCCACATCCACAGGCGTCATTGCCGTGACTTTGGAGTAAGAGTAGTCAAGTGTACAGAAAGGATAGCATACAGAAGACATGGTACTGTGCTCACTACACTGGTGTGGCTGAGATGGTTAGGAAGGGCTCTGCACAGAAATGATAGTATCCCCTTCCCAGTGCATCATATCCAAAGGTACATGAGGTTGTTAGTTGCTCAGTCCTGTCCGACTCCTTTGCAGCCCCATGGACTATAGCCCGCCAGGCTCCTCTGTCCACGGGATTTTCTAGGCAAGAACACTGGAGTGTGTTGCCATTTCCTTCTCCAGGGGACCTTCCTGACCCAGGGATTGAATGCTCAGACCCATGTCTGCTGCATTGGCAGGAAGATTCTTTAAGGCTGAGCTACCAGGGAAGCTCCAAAAAGGTACACGAGGTTGACACATTTTATTATTAGTGAGGTAGACTTTGACCATGTGTTTGAGGTGGTGTCTGTGAGGTTTCTCCAATGTAGATTTAAATTTTAACTTTGAAATTAATAAGCATCTTGTAGGGAGATACTCTCAGTGCTTTGTAAATTAGTACATTGGTATTTAGGAAATATCCAAAATGAACACATTTAACTCTGTGCCTATGATTGATGTATATCAGAGAGATTGATGGCTGAAATTGGTTATACTGTGAACGAATCTTAAAGTTCCTCATTTGAGATAGAAAGGTTCACCTAAAAGCCAGCTGAGAGTGTCATCTCAGATGTGGGATGACCAGCAGCCCTGCCCATCTCCTCACCTCAGACTGCTTTATTCCTTCCGGACTGACGTTAGGATGTACCATGTATCCAGAGTTTGTTGCTCTCTGATTATGTTTGTGTTATAGTAGAGGAAGAATCCATTCAAGTCTTCGTCTCCTTCCCACCCAGTTAAAATAATTGTTGTTTGGCCTGTCAATCTCTCTGTTTCTCCCTCTCTGCAGTGAGAAATCTGTTTTCACTAACGTGGCCCATGGAATTTTTTTCTGATACAGAACTGAGAGACAGTAATGAAGAAATGAGAAGAAAAAGGAAGGATTCTTGTATACTGGGCCAGTTCCTAGTTTCCCCTTTGCTAGAGAATCCACGTGAAGAGAAGGAAAAAAAAACATATCAGTGACCCTGTTGATGTACAAAACAAAGAGCTAAGAGCTGAGAAGAAAGCAGAAAGAGCCGATTGACTGAGACCCTTGTAGAGACCATTCTGTGACCGCCCCAGGAGGTGGCTTGCAGGTGCGTGGCCAGAGAGCTCTGCATCTTGGTGGTGAAGAAATCCGCAGTCAGCACGTGACATGTAAGCACACAGGAGCTAAGGAAACGGTGCAGCTGATGCCTCTGAGAGCGTGCGCCCCCAGAGACAGGCCTCAGGGAAGAAGACCCTGTTCCAATCACCTGTGTGTTCAGTGTGCCCTTGAGCCAGAGAACCAGGGAACGCTGACAAATCTAGTATTTTTGATAATCAGCCAGTCCCTGTCATCAAACCCACACATCAAAAAAATTAAGGTAAAAAAGGGACTTCCCTGGTGGTCTAGTAGTTAAGACTTCCCCTTCCAGTGCAGGGGGTTGCAGGTTCACTGCTTGGTTGGGGAGCAAATATGCCACATGCTTCCAGGCCGAAAAACCAGAATATAAAACAAGCAATATTGTAACAAGTTCAATAGACTTTAAAAATGATCCACATCAAAAAATTTTTTAAAACCTCACACATCAGGGCCCTTCCCTATGGGAGAAGGAGTGAACCCAACTCCTACAGGACATTCCAGAAACTCATCTTCATGGGGACCTGACCACACTGCACACCGGTGGTTCACAGGACTTACTAGCCTATCTCAGATGTCCCGGCCCTATTAACACTGGCTGCAGGGATCAGAAGTTCCCTTTGCCCCTTCTGAAAATATGAGGTAATGTCAGTGCATGGGGGTGATATACTCTTTCTGCATGTCTGCCCTGCAGTGCAGCAATTGTTGCTCTTGGGAATAGTTGTGCTAATTGTTACGTCATTAACGCCAAGTACTACTGACTACATACTTCTCTAACCAGAGAGAATGCAAAACAGAGTGTGATACATCTTTCTGGAGCATTAAGTTTGTTAAGACTGAACCAAAAGAAGAACCAAGGAGTTGACAAGCATTATCCCCTCCCCCACCGCATGGGAGACAGAAGTGAGGGGGATGTGGACATGCCCCAGGGGACAGTCCAGTCTCTGAGTTTCACCCAGCATGGGAGGAGGGGCAGCCAGCCCGGAGTGGTGCCTCTTCTGGTCACCCAGATCACTCCAGAGCTTCCTCTGAGCTGGCCAGGTTTTTGGATAGGAAGGTTTCCTGACGGTGGGGGAGGTGCTGGATTTGAATCCCATCATCCAGGTGGGAACAAGACCAGGTCCCAGGGAGCTTGATAGGTCATCCATTGGGTGTATCTGGAGTCACTTTATTTTTACCCCTTTGCTGGAAAGCCCACAGCAAAAATTCTTGGTTATATACCTCCATAATCTGAAGCCAACCCCTTCTTCTTCTGGGGGAGGCCTGAGGGAGTGAATGGGATATATTCTCAGGCTGCCCAACAAAGGTGGAGCTTCCCGCATCAGGCACATCCGGGGGCAGTGGGTTCCTTCTGGGACTTAATCGTTGATGTCATGGTGCCCTTGGTGTTCAGGTGTCCCAGGTGATGTGGTTCCCATGTGTGCCGAGGGCTCTGTGAGTGTGGGCGACGTGGGGCCGTGGGGGCCCCTGGTGTCCTGGGTGTGTCACAGGTGACGTTGATGGCATGAGTGTCATGGTTGCCAAGGTAAGGTCGCGGGTTAGGCAGGTGTCACTGGTGACCCTGGAGTCACACACAGGTATTGTGGGTGCCATGGGGGTCATGTATGTTGCAGGCCCCAGTGGTGTCCTGGGTGCTTAGGACGTCATAGGTGAGGCGGTGTCATGGGTGTGGCTGGTGTCACGGGTCCCCTTGTGTCCTGGGCGCCCCGGGCGTCATGTGAGAGGCTGGTGCTGCTGGTGTCGTAGCTGTCATGGGTTCGCTGGCATCACGGGTATTGCAGGTGTCACAGGTGTCATCTGTGTGGCAGGCATCTGCAGCGTCCCAGGTGCTTAGGGTGTCATAGGTGAGCCTGGTCCTGTGTGTATTGTGGCGGTCACCAGCGTGATTGGTGGCTCGGGCCCTGTTGTCATCACGGGTGTTGCCGGAGGCAGGGGCTGAGCTGGTGGTGACAGTCCTCACCTCGAGGCAGGCTGGGAGGGTGGCAGGCTCTCTGGTCTTCTCCCTTGACTCTAGGTTCTCCTGCTGCTGAGTGTCTCCCAAAGCCAGTAGGGCTTGAGCATGGACACCTCAGGGCTGGCGGGAGGCATATGATCTTGGCTGCTGAGGTCGGAGGAAACGGCGGGCCTCACAATGATGGTGTGAGCCTCCACCTTGGGTTCACCACCTGCCTGCCGTCTTTACCACTGACTGCTTCTAAGCCATGGATCTGGTCCCTCCACCAGCCCAGTATCATCTCCATTGTTATCCCAAGGTACTGTTCTCAGGTTGGCGGGTATGGCTGCTCCTGGCCCATGTTCACCCATGGATGCTGCCAAACATCATCTAAAGTATCTATGTTTGCATTGCTAACACAAGATTGTGTGTTAGCATTGTTTCTATGAAGTCTGTCGTTTCATTCGATAGTTATTTGGGCACGTGGTATTGCCCTCTAAGCATACCTCCTGCAGTGGTCCCCCCGAAGGGGAGCAACTCAGTTACCATGGTGTACAGGATGATGCCGAGGCTCCACACGTCCACCTCTGGGCCTGTGTAAGGCAGCCCCAGCAAGAGTTCTGGGGCTGCGCACACGAGGCTGCTGCAGGAAGTGTCTAGCTTCCTTCCCGGGTGCCACTGGTTGCTAAGGCCAAAGTCGGAGGTCTTGACATTGTTGTTGGTGTTGAGAAGGAGGTTGCCCGGCTTCAAGTCCCGGTGCACCACGCCCTTCTGGTGGCAGAGCTGCAGAGCCGAGACCAGCTGGCAGAATGGGCCTCGGGCCTCCGCCTCCATCATGCAGCCTGTGGCCTCCAAGTAGGTGAACAAGTCTTCCCAACTCATATACTCCATGATTATATACAGAGTCTCCTTCATATCGATCACTCACAGGAGTTTCATGATATTCAGGTGCTTTAAGATTTTCATATTGCTAACCTCTTGAGACATTTCCTGGAGGCTGGAGATGCTCTGAGTTGTCTTTTGAATCACTTTAATTGCTACCAGCCGGGCCAACTTCACTTTGGCGAAGTGGCCTTCAACAATTGTGTCAAGGATCTCATAGTTGTGAATATCAACCATCTTTTTAGCAGAGATGGCCATGAGGTCCTGCATCCCTAACTCTACTCCCAGCTCTCACTAAGAATTCTAACTCTAGTCACATTGATGAGTTTGCTAACAAGACTATAGAACTGTCAGGTTGGTTTATTTCTTTTCTTGGGTTCTTGTTTTGTTGCAACAAAAATTTGGAGAGATGGACCAAAAGGTGTGGAACAGCAGGCAAGTTACAGCTCAGTTCAGCTCAAGCAGACAGATCTTTTATTAGTCCAACACTCCCAAAGGAGTCCTCCTCACCCTGTTAATCCCTCTTGGCTTCCCCTTTTTACATTTCCTTTTGATTATGCCCAGGCGAAACAGGGCTTGGACCCACCACCAGTCAATGAAAGGGAGTGCAGTGGGGCCTATGCTCAAGGCTGATTAACAATTCGAAGTTGTCTAACAGCTGGCTGTGTTGTGTATGTTATCCTATGAATCCATCTGTTAGATGTAGAATATTCATGAGTCCTTAATGGTCTCCTAACTGCCTAAGGTTACCAGGCCAAGCCCCTGTGGTCTTTTTGTATGCACGGTGTGCCTAGGGCACATGTGCAGAAGTTGAAAAGTCTCTGGTTATTTTGGAGTATGTCTCCAAAACATCTCTGTGGTTATTTGTAGTATATCTACAAGAAGTCTCTGTGGTTATTTTGTAGAGAGAATATTTTGCCCTCTCCTGGGTGTGTCTGGGATGGAGTTTAGAGATCACTTTACATGCCCTTCAGCCAGGCTTCCCTTCAACTTACTCGTATTTAACTTCCTACCTAACAGTCCTCCCTCAAGTGTATGGACCTCAATTCATTGGGGAAATGGGGTCATTCATTCTTGGTACTTCCTGCTGAGTTGAGACAGTGAGGGGCCTTGGGTGTCCATCACTTGCTAGCTGTCAATGATAGGGGCTAGTAAGAGCTGCTGATATCTATCCAAGGGGGAATGGCTTGAGTAAATCATCAGAGGGGTAGGGGTTGATATCCATGTTGTATCAGAAGTTGAGCCTGTATCTTGTTGACCTGTTGCTGCTACTGCTAAGTCGCATCAGTCATGTCTGACTCTCTGCGACCTCACAGACGGCAGCCCACCAGGGTCCTCTGTCCCTGGGATTCTTCAGGCAAGAATACTGGAGTGGGTTGCCATTTCCTTCTCCAATGTTGACCTGAGAAGAAGTAAACCAAGGAAGTGAAGAAAGAGGCAAACAGAATTATAGGCCCAATGCATGGTAGGACTGTATCCTTGATTGTCTGAAGCCAGGTTGCTGTGGTGACCTTGTCCAGGATTTGATTAGTTTTGAATGAGTTTTTGGTGCTCAGTCCTGACCTATTGATATAAGTCAGCTTTTTAAGAATTGGGTTAGAACATACAGCTGCTCGTCTTATTGAGCGTGTTCATGATTTCTGTGGTGGCTAGACTTAAGGAGTGTATGTAAGAGTAACAGCACCAGAGATACATGGACCACATTGGGGAGTCCTGAGTATGGTCTTATGGGAACTGATAAGAGACATGGAAAGGATCTCCCTGACTAACACAAACCAAGAGGGACAATGAGGAAGCCCAGACTGGATGCAAGCAACCCCCCAAGGAAGCTCACCCCTAGGAGCCTAACGGTGTGGCTTTGGTCAGAGTGACCCTTATCTGTAGCCCTGGATAGGCGTCAGGGACTTCCAGAGGCTCGCAGCTATATCGGGTATCGTCTCCTATTTTATTCCATGACTTAACTTGAGAGTGGTGAATCCAGGAGTCATGCCTTGGTAACTTGGCTGCTGTGGAGGTCGAGAGTGTTATGGGGTAAGGGCCCTTCCATGTGGGCTGGAGTTGAACTTTTGGGGAAGCATCTTTCCAAACCTTAATTAGTAGGTAGGGGTATATTGTGGAGGTCCCTCAGATTCCTTTGGGTTCTGGTTGACACCTCACAATCACATTTCTTATTTTAATTACCCAATGACCATCGTGTAATTTCTAAGGATTGAGTCTCTGGATTTAAAAAAAGGTCACTGACATAAACAAATGGTCTCTGATAGAGCATCTCATAAGGGCTAAAACCAACCAGTTCTTGTGGAGCAGTGTGACTATGGAGGAGGGCTATTGGTAAAACCTCCTTCCATATGAGGGAGGTCTCCTAGATTATCTTTTTTATTGTCAACTTTAATAATTGGTTGTCTGCTTTTTAGCTGTGCAATTTCAAGAAAGATACTTGACTTCTCTGTACTTTTTTCCCCTGGTAAAATCAAAATACTGATTGTATTTACTTCACCAGCTTGTTGTGAGGATTAAAGGGCTTTGAACAGAAACTGGCTTATAGGAATCAGTCATTAAGTTTTTGAAATAAATTCTGAGGAGTCTGGGAATCACTTGGAGAAGGTCCTAGCTTATCTGAGTCATAAGCATAGTTTTCTGAACACTGTTAAGTGGGCCAGGTTATGCTCTTTTCAGGCCATTCACACCTTTCTCACAGAATCTCAGTCCTAGAACTAGCTGTGTTATCTATAAAATGGGGGCAATTAAGTGTTCTCCAAAGTCAAGCTTTTGAATGGGAAAATTTCTGGAAGATCCATCCCATCTCCCAAAGCTGTGATAATTTGAATCATTCTGGATTCTTACAAACTCATTGTAGCTTCTTTGGCTCTATAAAATATGAAAAAATGATTTTATCCCTATTATATTGCTCAAATATTATGTGAGGGTTTCAAAAAGATACTTCTTCTGATTGGAAGGAGTACTTTGTAAGTCAGGATAAAAATATAGCTTGATTGTGGAATAACTGGTAAAATTCAAATATGGTCTATAACAACAAGTACGTCAATGTTAATTTCCTGATTTTAATCACTGTAATGTGTAAGATACCCACATTAGTAGAAGCTGGTTGAAGGTACATGGGAATTTTGTGCCATCTTTCAAGTTTCCAGAAGTGAAAACTTCGGTCTTCATTTTGTTGCTTAGTCACTAAATTGTGTCTGACTCTGAGATCCCATGGACTGTACTGTGCCAGGCTCATTTGTCCATGGAATTTCCTAGGCAAGAATACTGCAGTGGGTTGCCATTTCCTTCTCCGGGGATCTTCCTGACCCAGGGATCAAATCCACATCTCCTACACTGGGAGGCAGATTCTTTACACTAAACTACCAGGGAAGCCCATGTTAGAACCATCTTGATTATTACAGTTTTGTAGTAAGTTCTGAAATTGAGATGTCTGAACCCACCCAAACTAAGAAAATCCACCAAAACTTAAGAAAACTAAGATCATGGCATCTGGTCCCATCACTTCATGGGAAATAGATGGGGAAACAGTGGAAACAGTGTCAGACTTTAATTTTTGGGGACTCCAAAATCACTGCAGATGGTGATTGCAGCCATGAAATCAAAAGACGCTTACTCCTTGGAAGGAAACTTATGGCCAACCTAGATAGCATATTGAAAACCAGAGACATTACTTTGCCAACAAAGGTCCATCTAGTCAAGGCTATGGTTTTTCCAGTAGTCATGTATGGATGTGAGCTGGACAGTGAAAGAGGCTGAGTGATGAAGAATTGATGCTTTTAAACTGTGGTGTTGGAGAAGACTCTTAAGAGTCCCTTGGTGAAAGGAGATCCAACCAGTCCATCCTAAAGGAGATCAGTCTTGGGTGTTCATTGGAAGAACTGATGTTGAAGCTGAAACTCCAATACTTTGGCCACCTCATGTGAAGAGTTGACTCCCTGGAAAAGACCTGATGCTGGGAACGATTGGGGGCAAGAGGAGAAGGTGAAGACAGAGGATGAGATGGCTGGATGGCATTGCCAACTCGATGGACATGGGTTTGGGTAGACTTCAGGAGTTGGTGATGGAGAGGGAGGCCTGGCGTGCTGCAGTTCATGGGGTAGCAAAGAGTCAGACATGACTGAGCGACTGGACTGAACTGAACTGAACCCATCAACTTTGTTCTATTTTTAGATTGTTTTGGCTATCCTGGGTCTTTTATATGTCTATATGAATGTTAGGATCAGCTTGTCAATTTCTGCAAAGAAGTTGGGGTTGTGATAGGCATTGTGTTCAGACTGCAGATCAGTTTGCTGTCATGTGAATAATATTAGGTTTGTGATCGATCAATATATGATATATTTTCATTTATTTAATAGGCCTTCTTTAATGTCTTAAAACTTTCCTGTGGTTTTATACTTTTCATTTTTTAAAACTCTTCCCTCTATGATCAACTGCTTTTGAACTTTAAACTCATTTTACATGGGTCTGTTTCTGTACTCCAGTTATACTCCATGACTCATTCATGTCTACTCAAAATGCACTGATGCTGCTCTATCTTACTTATAACAGCTTTGCAGGGCCCTCTGACATCAGATAAGGGAAGTCTTTCTATACTTCCAATAGTTTGCTTTTCTCAAAATCTCTTGTCCTCACTCATTCTCCCAAAATAATGTCAAATTAAGGAATCTCCACACTGTTCTCCATAGTAGCTGTACTAGTTTGCATTCGCACCAACAGTGTAAGAGAGTTCCCTTTTCTCCACATCCTCTCCAGCATTTATTGCTTGTAGACTTTTGGATGGCAGCCATTCTGACTGGTGTAAAGTGGTACCTCATTGTGGTTTTGATTTGCATTTCTCTGATAATGAGTGATGTTGAGCATCTTTTCATGTGTTTGTTAGCCATTTTTTATGTCTTCTTTGGAGAAATGTCTGTTAAGTTCTTTGGCCCACTTTTTGATTGGGTCGTTTATTTTTCTGGAATGGAGCTGTAGGAGTTGCTTGTATATTTTTGAGATTTTGTCTGTTGCTTCGTTGGCTATTATTTTCTCCCATTCTGAAGGCTGTCTTTGCACCTTGCTTATAGTTTCCTTTGTTGTGCAGAAGCTTTTAATTTTAATTAGGTCCCATTTGTTTATTCATGCTTTTATTTCCGATATTCTGGGAGGTGGGTCATAGAGGATCCTGCTTTGGTTTATGTCGGAGAGTGTTTTGCCTATGTTTTCCTCTAGGAGTTTTGTAGTTTCTGGTCTTATGATTAGATCTTTGATCCATTTTGAGTTTATTTTTGTGTATGGTGTTAGAAAGTGTTCTAGTTTCATTCTTTTACAAGTGGCTGTCCAGTTTTCCCAGCATCACTTGTTAAAGAGATTGTCTTTTCTCCATTGTATATTTTTGCCTCCTTTGTCAAAGATAAGGTGTCCATAGATGCGTGGATTTATCTCTGGGCTTTCTATTTTGTTTCATTGATCTATATCTCTGTCTTTGTGCCAGTACCGTACTGTTATAAAAACTGAAAATAGAACTGCCATATGACCCAGCAATCCCACTGCTGGGCATACACACCGAGGAAACCAGAATTGAAAGAGACACGTGTACCCCAGTGTTCATCGCCGCATTGTTTACAATAGCCAGGACATGGAAGCAACCTAGATGCCCATCAACTGATGAATGGATAAGAAAGCTGTGGTACATGTACACAATGGAATATTACTCAGGCATTAAAAAAAATTCATTTGAATCAGTTCTACTCAGGTGGACGGAACTGGAGCCTATTATACAGAGTGAAGTAAGCCAGAAGGAAAAACAAAAATATACTATACTAACACATATATATGGAATTTAGAAAGATGGTAACAAGAACCCTGCATGCGAGACAGCAAAAGAAACGCAGATGTATAGAACAATCTCGTGGACTCTGTGGAAGAGGGCAAGGGTGGGATGATATGGGAGAATGGCATTGAAACATGTTAATTATCATATGTGAAATCAATTGCCAGCCCAGGTTTGATGCTCGGGGCTGGTGTACCAGGAAGACCCAGGTAGAGGGAATCGGGAGGGAGGAGGGAAGGTGATTCCAGAGGGGAAACATATGTATACCCATGGCAGATTCATATTAATGTATGGCAGAACCAACACAATAAAGTAAAGAAAATTTAAAAAAAAAAGAAAAAGAATGTCAAATTATCCTAAGTTCTGAAAAAAAGAATTCCACAGCAATCTGAATTGGAAACACCTGTTTCAGTTCATTTACTGTAACAGGCTCCATTATAGCACTGAGAGCACCTTTACTTGTTCAACTTTTCTGTTGTTTGTGTCTCAAGAAAGTGTTATATTTTCTTCATGGGTCCTGTGAGGGTTAATTTTATGCAGCACTACTCACTCATACCTGAGCAGGTGACATTTTAATGAGACTTTGAATTTGGAATCAATGTTGGAATGGCTTAAGACATCTAGGGATATTGAGATTAGTGTATTGAACAGCACATAAGGATGGACATGAATTGGGGAACACAAAAGGCAGAGTGGCATGGATCAAACGTTTTCCCTCAAAATGTATATACTGACACCCTAAGCACCAGTGTGACGCTGTTTGGAGATAGGCTCCATAAGGAGGTTAGCTGTTAAATGAGGCCAAAGGATGGGGCCTTACTCCAATAGGAAGTGTCCTTATAAGAATAGGAAGAGACACCAGAACTATCTGTTTTTGTGTGTACACAGAGAAGAGGTTCTGTGAAGACGCGACAGAGGAGCCTGGAGGGCTGCAGTCCTGTCCATGGGGTGCAGAAGAGTTGGACCTCACTTAGCCACTAAGCAACAACAACAACGCTAGAAGGCGGCTGTGTGCAAGCCAGTAAGAGAAGTCTGAGCCAAACCAACCCGGACAACACCTTGATTTTGGACTTAAGCCTCTAGAACTGTGAAAAAATACACATTTCTGCTGTTTGAGGCACACAGTGTGTGTCTTTCTGTTATGTGCCCTGCAGACGGCTGGGGCTTACTAGGCGGCGCTAGCGGTAGAGAACCCACATGCCAAGGCTGGTGACACAAGAGACGCGGGTTCAGTTCCTGGGTTGGGAAGATCCTGAGGAGGGCATGGCAAGCTACCTCAGTATTACTGACTGGAGAAGCCTAGGGATGGAGGAGCCTGGTGGGCTATACAGTCTACTGGGTTACAAAGAGCTGGACATGACTGGAGTGACTCCGCACATCTGCACACAGACTATTACTAATACAGAGTCTACACAGTTCATAAAAAGTTTTACTGGGTATTTTTTACTATATTATTCAAGGTGGTATCCGGAATATAGGTTCTGAGACCTTACTGCACCTATTGCTCGTGTTCCTCAGTTCCATTTCTTGAAGTCTGCTCTTATTGCTTTTTATTGCCTCACATCAGTTTAGTTTGTAGTTTCTGTCATTTAGCTGATGCAGTCAAAGGGATCTGACCCTGGTTTACATTCATATTGGAAGACAAAGACTTTCAAATGCTATCTTTGAGGTCAGAAACATACATTTATTTTAGAGACCAATCAGATTTTTCCCCCAAATCAAAAAAAAAGTATTAGAAAGGTTTATTATACACTAGTCTGAGATCAAATTGAAAACAAAAACTGGAGCTTCAAATCAAAGTTACAATAGTATTAGCTTTTCTTTTATTTAACTTTTAATTTTATACTCATCTTTCAGTGTCATATCTTTTTGCCTAGACAGTGTGTTGAAAAGCAGAGATGTTACTCCATCGACAAAGGTCTGTGTAGTCTTCCCAGTGGTCACGTAGGGTTGTGAGAGCTGGACTGTAAAGAAGGCAGAGTGCCAAAGCCCTCAAACTGTGGTGCTGGAGAAGACTCCTGGGAGTCCTGTGGACAGCCAAGAGATCAAACCAGTCAATCTTAAGGGAAAACAACCCTGAGTACTCATTGGAAGGACTGATGCTGAAGCTCCAGTATTTTGGTCATCTGATGGAAACAGCCAACTCATTGGAAAGGCCCCTGAAGCTGGGAATGATTGAGGCAGAAGGTGTCAAGAGGATGAGATGGCTGGATGGCATCACTGACACGACTGATATGAACTTGGGCAAACCTCAGGAGATGGTAAGGGACAGGGAGGCCGGGCACGCTGCCATCATGAGGTCACAAAGAGTCAGACATACCTAGGTGACTGAACAACAACAACATAGCTGATAAACAATGTGATAACTTCAGGTGGACAACAAAGGGACTCAGCCATACATACTCGTGTAGCCATTCTCCCCCAGACTCCCCTCCATCCAGGCTGCCACGTATCACTGAGCAGAGTACCCTGCGCTATACAGGAGGTCCTTGCTGCTTATCCATTTTAATTACAGCAGGGTAGCACTAGCTTTTCTAACCATTCACCTATCTCCTTTTACCGGAGATCTTCATCCCTTCATAAGGCTTGGAGTTACAGTTGAGGATCTCTCATTCTAACCTGAAGGACTCCCTGCTCAGGCAGGACAGGTGGTTGAGAATTCTGTCAACTCTCATGAACTGGGAATGCCTTAAGCATGCTTTCATTTTTGAAGGACATTTTCATTAAACATAGGATTCATAACAGCTTCTTTCCTTCAACATTTCAAGCACACTGACCCATGTCATCTGGCTTCTGAGGCTGCAGTCAGAATGAGGATGAGGAATCTGCTCTTGATCCTCCCAGCAAATCTTCTCTCAGCTTCACAAACATTAATAATGTGCTTTACCAGCATCTCACACAATAGAACATTTTCCTATAGTATCGTCAAGTCAGTGAAATCATCCCTTTGTGACCAGAGTTTAAGGAAAAAGAATATTTCAAGTGTAGACATTATGAGGTCTTTTAAATTATAACTAATTTTCAAACAAGAATTAGTACTATAGGCTGAAGCCTCCTACAGATTTTAATTTCTAACAAAGTGAATACCAGTCTCTAATATGTTTAAAGAAAAATCTCTTTGGGACCATTTCCCTAAGTGTAAAGGGGCATTGAAGCTAAAAAGGGATAAAACCATTGGGTTTATCCCCAGCCACGATTGGTCCATTTCTTGCTCTGACCTCACAGAGCATCACTGTGATGACACTCAGAAAACCCTTTATAAGGCCCCAGCTGGGTGCAGGTTTTTGTCCATAGAGCCCAGGAAGCTGATTTTGGTGACCTGACGGCTGGACCTAGAGTTAGCGAGCTTTGTTCCGTGTTTTTGACATTTTGCTGATTTTTTCCCTTTTTCTCTCTTTTGTTCTCCATTTTTTTTTTGCCTTTCCTCTCATTTCTCTTAATTTGTGTTATCATTTTTTCTTTCATTTTTAGTTCCTCCTCATTTTTTTTAAATTTTTTCCCATTTTCCCCCCTTAGTTATTTTTCTCATTTTATTTTATTATTATTATTATTTAGGCTAGTGTTGCTAGTATCAGAATAGAGTCTCATTGATATAGTTAGCATAGTTGGTATAGCTAATAGTTTATTAGCATAGTTAGTATTAGCACTGTTTGTATTCTTGTATAGTTAGTGTAGCAGGTATAGTTAATAGCTTACTAGCATAGTTAGTATCAGCCTGTTAGTATAGTTGTTAGCATTAGAATAGTGGTGTAGCACTGTTAGCATTGTTAATATAGTTAGGATTCTTAGTGAGGGCTTAGTGGTAGTAGCATAGTTAGTGGGCGAGTTAGCATAGTTAGGTAATTAGTATAGCTTAGCGGTAGTTAGTGTAGTTAGGGATGCAGGACCTCATGGCCATCTCCGCTAACAAGGTGGCTCGTATTCAGAACTATGAGCTCCTTCACACGATCGGTGAAGGCAACTCTGGCAAAGTGAAGTTGGCCCGCCATGTTCGGACCGGGGGAGTGGTAGCCATCAAGGTCATTGACAAGACAAATCAGACCGTCTCCAGCCTCCAGGACATGTCTCGAGAGATTAACAACATGAAGCTCCTAAACCACCCGAATATCGTGAAACTCCTGGAAGTAATCAACACGGAGGAGACGCTATTCATAGTCATGGAGCACGTCAGCGGGGGAGACTTGCTCACCTACTTGGAGGCCACAGGCCGCATGACGGAGGCGGAGGCCCGAGGCCCGTTCCGCCAGCTGGTCTCGGCTCTGCAGCACTGCCACCAGCAGGGCGTGGTGCACCGGGACTTGAAGCCGGGCAACCTCCTCCTCGACGCCAACAGCAACATCAAGATCTCCGACTTCGGCCTTAGCAACCAGTGGCACCCGGGAAGGAAGCTAGACACTTTCTGCGGCAGCCTCGTGTGCGCAGCCCCAGAGATCTTGCTGGGGCTGCCTTACACAGGCCCAGAGGTGGACGTGTGGAGCCTCGGCGTCGTCCTGTACCGCATGGTAACTGAGTCCGTCCCCTTCCGGGGACGAGATTTCTGGGAGCTGCGGGAGTGTGTGCTGAGTGGGCGATACCATGTGCCCCAGTATCTCTCCAATGAACTAAAAGATTTACTAGAAACCATGCTGGTGCACAATCCTGCCAACAGAGGTACTATTGATGATATCTGGCAGCATCCATGGGTGTGCATGGGCCAGGAGGAGCCACTCCAGCCAGCCTGTGAACAGTACCACGGAGAGGCAGTGGAGATACTGGGCTGGTGGAGGGACCGGATCCAAGTAGATGCGGTCAGTGGTAGTGATAGCGGGCACGTGGATGAACCCAAGGTGGGGGCCCACACCATCATTGTGAGGCCGGCCGTTTCCTCCGAACTCAGCAGCCATGATCACATGCCTCCCGCCAGCCCTGAGGTGTCCATGCTCAGTCTCAACTGGCTTTGGGAGGCCACTCAGCAGCAGGAGAACCAGGAGTCAAGGGAGAAGAACAGAGAGCCTCCCACCCTCTTAGCCTGCCCAGAGGCGAGGACTGTCACCCTCAGCCCAGCCCCCTCCTCCTTCAACACCCACGACGACAGCAGCACCCGAGCCACCGATCATGCTCGTAACCGGCCCAACACACACTGGGCCAGCAGCCCCCGGGACACCACGGGCACCCAGGACACCACGGGCACTCCAGACACCGTGGGCACCCAGGATGACTGCAGCCTCAGGGACAGCATGGG
>ML661883.1:11822105-11832817 GCA_007570785.1 Antilocapra americana | reverse complement strand
CTCAGGGACAGCATGGGCATCCAGGACGCCACAGGCACCCAGGACGCCATGGGCACTCCGGACACCGTGGGCACCCAGGATGACTGCAGCCTCCAGGACACCATGGGCACCCCGGACGCAACGGGCACCCAGGATGCCACGGGCACTCAGGACACCATGGGCACTCAGGATGCAGGTAACATCCCAAAAGGAACACAATGCCCCCCAGCTGTGCCTGATGCGGAAAGATCCACCCTGGTTGGGCAGCCCAAGACTGTGTCCCCAGTCACTCCCTCTCACCGCACCCAGAAAAAGAAGGGGGTGGCTGGGAGAATCTGCAGATGTATTATTAAGTATCTTTGCTGTGGGCTGCCCAGCAGGAGGCCTAGAAATAAAGTTACCCCAGAAACATACACTGGATGACCTGCAAGCCCCCTGGGACCTGGTCTTGTTCCCACCTGGATGATGGGATTCAAATCCAGCACCTCCCCCGCCTTCAGGAAAGCCTCCTATGCAAAACCCTGGCCAGCTCAGAGGATGCTCTGGAGTGATCTGAGTGACCAGAAGAGGCACCACCACGGCCTGGCTGCCCCTCCTCCCTTGCTGGGTGAAACTCAGAGACTGGTCTGTCCCCTGGGGCATGTCCCCCATCCCCCTCACTCCTGTCTTCCACGTTGGTGGGGGAGTAGTTATCCAACTCCTTGGTTCTTGGATCAGTCTTAATAAACATTATGCTCTAGAAAGACGTATTGCACTGTTCTGCATTCTCCCTGGTTAGAGAAGTGTGTAGTCATGTAGTACTTGGTGTTAATGACCTAAGAATTAGCACAATCATACTCAAGAACAAAATCATACCCCTGCACAAAGAGTACATTATCCCCCTGCACTGACATTACCTAATATTTTCAGAAGGGGCAAAGGAAACTGTTGGTCCCTATACCTAGGGCTAATAGGACCGGGACGTCTGGGATAGGATAATAAGTCCTGTGAAGCACGGATTGCGGTGTGGTCAGGTCCCTGTGCGTATGAGTTTCCTGAATATCCTGCAGGGCCTGGGCTCTCTCCTTCCTCTATAGGGAGGGGCCCTGATGTGTGGCATTTTTAAAATTTTTTTCATGTGGATCATTTCTAAAGTCTATTGAACTAAGTAAAATGACAGGTAGAGGAGAGGAATTTTGGCAGTCCTTGCACTGGGCGTAAGGAAGAGAGATGAATGAGTCATAGTCTTCACCCTCTGGGTGTGCTCATGCATGTTCTGCATGCTCAGTTTTACCTTTACCTTAAGAAGCTCTATGTGCCGGTTATTAAAATTGTTATTACATTATTGTTATTACATTATTATTAAAATAATAAGTTTATAATTATTAACATAATAATATAATAAAAAGTTGTTTGTCACTAAAATTGTAGGTCCTGGGGTCTGATCTAGAACACTGCTTTAAAATCTGGTTCTGTCATCTACTTAGCAGCATAACCGTGAAAGACTTGTTTATCCTGTCAGCTATTCAGAAAAGTGAAGACAGTATTTACTCCAAAGTGTCAAATGAAAGTGAAAGTGTGAAAGTTGCTCAGTCGTGTCTGACTGTCGACCCCGTGGGCTATACATGCATGGAACTCTCTAGGCCAGCACACTGGAGCGGGTAGCCATTCCCTTCTCCAGGGCATTTTCCCGACCCAGGGATTGACCCCAGGTCTCCCGCATTGCAGGCTGATTCTTTACCAGCTGAGCCATAAGGGAAGCCCAAAGTGTCATGGAGGTTAAACAAGGCAGGTAAGGTAAGCTTAAGACACTATGGTATAATCAATCATTTCTACTAGGATCATTCTTTTTCTAGCATTTGTCTATCAGTGGAGATACCATTGCTTTGGGCTGGATAATCCTGCTTTACGCAGATCTTTCCAGAGTGTTTCTGCCCACTAAATACCAGTAACGTTCCCCCCAGTCATTGGAACAAACAAAACTGCCCCCAGATATGTTCAAACATGGTGAGAGTACTATTAAGCCTCCTGAGAGGCTTAGATAGCAAACTGCTTAAGGACTGATTTAGTTTCGTGTTCTCAGTCTAGTACTGTGATGAGCACAAAACTCAAGAATCACCCTTAAGAGAAACGAGTAGAGAATGAATAAAACTCTGACTTTATACATATGCTTGAAATGCCCCTATGTATATTTATAATTTGCTTTGCATACGGTTCTACTAAATGTCTATAATCCCTCATTAAATTGCAAGTAGTTCCAAGGGGAAATACTGTAACAAACTCAGCTGTTACAAACTAACATCAAGGTGGGTGGATGCCAGCTGTGACAAAAGCCCTCCAGGAGTACTTCACGGGGCGGGAAACAGGGAGATACAATAGTGTTCAATATAAATTCAAAAATGAGAAGCTTTGTATGGTCTCTACATCTCTGCAAAAAACCTGTGCATAAAAATAAGAACATGTGTGACAATGGGAACTGAATGGGAGACACATATTTTCCCTCCATTTTATTTTGAAACAAACTGAAACCCAAGGTCCTTTTCCATCTATCATTCTCTTTCTTTCTTACAGAATTACACCACATCCCATACTTCTCTTTCTTCGGTAATCATCTTCCTGAGAAACTAATCTGAAATTATTTATTTAATACTAGTCTTATTCAATTAGTCAAATCTTTGTCATAATTCCTTGAGAACTCATTCCCAAGGAAGGAATGCTCACTGTTTTTGTCCACAACTCTCTAAAAGTCAGTGGACTCTTGAGCACTTTGCTTTTCTTTCCAGCTCTCTCAAAGCACTTTATTCTCACGAACATATCCATTCTCTTAGCCTCAACAATGACAACTTATCTTTATCTGAGTATTTACCATCAGGAACCCCAAACTCACAAAGTTTAATTCTGTAAAAAATATTCATTACACAACAGACAATTTATAACAAGTAGTCTACATTTAAGATCCCTCCCTACTTAACACAAAGATCTGCTAACGTATTGAGACAACTGAGGCAGCATACACTGGTTAGCACACGAGTACATCTGTTAGCGCCAGGAAATGTAAGAGCAAATCTATTTCGGAAAAGAATTATACATCTTGTAAAAGATGCAGGATTTCATGATATCAAAGCATAGTTCAGACACTTAGAAAGGCACTCATGGAAGAGTTATTCCAGTGAGCAAATGGAGATAGTTTACAGGGATGATGACATGACAGATACTTCAAAAACTTCACAGTGATTTGAATATCAAAAAATTAAGATTCTGAGAAAAAACTAATGAACCCTCACAAATGTTTTACAAATTTTGTCCTCTTTATAACTGTGTCATAACAGTAAACCTGGAGAGCTTGAACAGCCAAACAATCTTGAAAAAGAAGACCCAGGTTAAAGGTATCCTACCTTCTGATTTCAAGCTTATCTCAAAGCTTCTGTAGTGGCTCAGACAGTAAAGGATGTGCCTGCAACGCAGGAGACCATGGTTCAATCCCTTGGTGGGAAGATCCCCTAGAGAATGGAATGGCTACCCACTCCTGTATTCTTTTTGGGAAATCCCATGGACAGAGGAGCCTGGAGGGCTACAGTCTTTGGGTGGCAAAGAGTCGAACACAACTGAGTGACTATCACACTTTCACACTGTAATCAATAGTGTGGTAATTTCATAAATGCAGACAGAACAGTGGGATAGAATAGAGAGCCCAGAAATAAACTCTCACAGTCATAGTCAAATGATTCTTGATATGAAAGCCAAGACCATTCCTGGAAAAAAAGACAACATTTTCAACAAACAGTTGTGGGAAAGTTAGATAACCACATGCAAAAGAAAAAGCTGTACCCTTACCTCACACCATACACAAAAATTAACTGAAGATGGATCAAAGACCTAAATGCAAGATCTAAATCTGTGAGTCTTAGAAGAAAAGACAGAGGAAAAGCTTCAGGACATTTTTCACTGTAATTTCTTAGAAATTTAAGGGAATTTTTCTTTTTACTCCACTTTCATGGGATCCCTGGCTGGCTTTGAAAATTAAATTGACCAAGATAGAGTAATAGGAGAAAATACATAAATTAATTTAATGTAAGTCTTAAGAAACATTAGAGTCTTTGTAAGAAAATCAAGATCTGAAGAAACAGTGAAACCTGAGTATTTTCACACTAGATTTGATGAAGAGTGGATACTCATGGAGAAATATAACAGGGCAAAGAGCATGAGGTGAGTGTAGTGTACTGGGCAAAACTTAGCCTATTTGCCGTCTTTCTGGCATCCTTTTGTCTTTGGAGATGAGGATGCACCTTTGCTTCTATAGGGAAAGCACTTCTCAAGAGTGTTATGACCTACTTCCTGAGTGAAAGGTGAGCAGAGGGTCAAAGGAACCTTCCTGCCTCTGCTGTTTTCTCAAATTCTTTCAACTTAAAATATAAAATACACAAAGGTGCCATATTTTAGTGTAGCATGCTCTGAACTTCATACGGTATGACACCAAAAGCATAGACAAAGTTAAAAGAAATAAATTGGACTACACTAAAATGTGAAACTTTTGTCCATCAAGGACATAATCAACAGAGTAAAAAGACAACCCATGGAATGGAAAGAAATACTTGCAAACCATATATCTGACAATGAGTTAAAATCCAGAATATACAGAAAACTTCTAGAATTCAACAACAACAGAAACAAAAACAACCTGATTCAAAAATGAGTAAAGAACTTGAATAAACATTTCTCCAAATAAGATATATGAATGGCCAATAAGCACATGAAAAGATGTTCATCTCTAGTCATTAGGGAAATGCAAATCAAAAACCACAGTGTGATATACAGCTCATACCCATTAAAGTAGCTATTATCAAAAGACATTAAAAAGGGGTACAACTGTTGACGAGGGTATAAAAAAACTGGAATCTTTGTGCACTATCTTACATTTATTTACTTATGACTGAACTGAGTCTTCATCATGGCCCATGGGCTTAGTTGCCCTGCAGTATGTGGAATCTTCCCAAAGCAAGGAACCCTTGTGGAACCCTTGTCCCCTGAATTGGCAGGCCGATTCTTAACCGTTAAACCACCAGGGAGGTGCCTTTTGGACTATAAATAGGATGTAAAATAGTACAGTCACCAAGGAAGTCTATTGTGGTTCCTCAAAAAATTAAAAATTAAACTTGTGATTGGTTCACCAATTACATTTGACTATACTCTCAGAAGAGTTGAAAGCATGGTCATGAAGGGATATTTGTAAACCCATGTTCTGAACAGCACTACTCACAGAAGCCCAAAGGTGGAAGCAACTCAAATGTCCACTGATTATATGAATGGATAAACAAAAGGTGATGCATACACACAAGAATAGTATTCAGCCATAAAAGAGACCATTCTGACATGTGCTATAACCTGCATAAACCTAAAAGACATTATAGTAACATAATCCAGTAACAAAAAGACAGATACTGTGTGATTGATTACACGTTCAGCAAGTATCTAGATAGTCAGACTCTGAGCACAGAAAATATAATGCAATGGGGACTTCCCTAGCAGTCTACTGGTTACAACTCTGCCCTTACACCACAGAGAGCCCAGGTTCTAACCCTGGTCAGGGAACTAAGAGCCCACATGTCTCGTAGTATGGTCAAAAAGTGAGGAAAAAAGGGGGCGGTCCTGAGATGGTGGACGAATAGGAGGGGGAGACCACTTTCTTCCCCACAAATTCATCAAAAAAACATTTGAATGCTGAGCAAACTCCATAATACAACTTCTGAATGCAGGCAGTGAACATCAGGCACACAGAAGAGCAGCCCATTGTCTTCGAAAGGAGGTAGGACAAAATATAAAAGATTAAAAAGAGAGACAAATGAGCTAGGGACGGCAATCCGGCCCTGGAAGGGAGGCTTAATAGAGAAGTTTCCAAACACCAGGAAACCCTCTCACGAGCAGGTCTAGGGCAAGTTTTCGAATCTCAGAGGGCAACATAACTGGGAGGAAAAATAAATAAATAAGACCCACAGATTATGTGCCTAAAGGCAACTCCCAGCAGAGACGTACCCCAGACGCTCACATGCGCCACCAGCAAGTGGGGGCTGAATGGAGAGCAGGTGGCATTGCTCAGGGTACAGGCGGGGTCTGAGGGAGCTGACGTGAGATAGCAACCTAAAGTGTGGGATAGACAGAGAGAGAGAGAATTATCCTGCGAAAAGCCCAAACCTAAGCCGGCCTGCTCACAGAACAAAGGACTGAGCAATACCAGAGAAGAACTAGCCGGCCGTGGACCAGCCCATCTCCCTCTGGACGCAGTGGGCAGGCGGGTGCCAGCCAGAGCCAGAAAGGGGTGAACTCGGCCCCTGAGAGGGCATTCCGTACCAAACTGCGACAGGCTTCCAGTCTCTAATCAAAGACTTCCTGAGATTCTGGATGGTTGACATCCGCCGGGAGGGATGTAGCCAGAGATCAGCTCCCCAGAAAAGACACTGGCTCGCCTGGAAACCGAGCTCTGGGACCGGGAAGGCGGTAAGTCGCACTGCTCCTGAAGAGAGCGCGCCCGCCACACACCTGGCTGCCTGAGCTGCTCGACTGGGGGAGGCACAAAATAAAGGCGTCTGCACCTTCATGGAGTACCCGAGAACCTGAACCCAAGCGGCTTAGACCTGGGAAGTGCAGGCAACTCAGGGCCGGCTCCCTGCAGAGAAACCCGAAGCCTGAGTAGGGTCCCGGAAAGCACAGCCTCTGCGAGGAGCAAACCCAAGGCGGCCGAGACACCGTGAGCATTCCCCACAGACGCCAGTGGTATTTGTTTTCAGTGCCCCTCCCTCCCCACAGCGCGACTGAACAAGTGAGCTAAACAAGAGACCACATCTGCCCCCCGTGTCAGGGCGGAAATTAGACACTGAAGAGACCTGCCAACAGAAGAAGCCAAAGAAACAGAGGGAACCGCTTTGGAAGTGACAGGTGCAACAGATCAAAATCCCTGTAGTCAGCACCGACTACAATGGAAGGAGCCTACGGGGAAGTATAAGCTGGAACAAGCAACTATCTGAAACTGAACTGACCCCACACTGTCCGCAACAGCTCCAGAGACATTCCTAGATATATTTTTACAATTATCATTGTTAATTTTTTTTCCTTTTTTTTAAAACCCTCTATTGCTCCTTTAATTTTCATTTTTACAATCCACTATTACCTTGCAAAAATAAAATTTTTTTTAAAAAGACCGTATTCTTTTAGGAAACTTCATAAATGTTTCTTATACTTTCCATGATTTTGGTTTATATATATATATATATTGTATTTTTAACAGTCTAACCTCTACTCTAGATTCTTAATCTTTGTTTCAAACTATTTGATATCAATTTTCTACATTTAAGAATCCAATGTTCAGTACCCATTTTTACTCAGTAGTGTGCTTACTGGCTTGATTACTCTCTCCCCTTTTTGACTCTGCTTCTCCCAGAGGTCACTTCTATCTCCTCCCTCCCCCTTCACTTCTCAACCCAATTCTGTGAATCTCTGTGGGTGTACTGGGCTTCAGAGAACACTTAGGGAACAGAGTACTGCCTAGAGCTATCTCTCTCCTCTTGGTTCCCCCGTTTCGCCTCCTGCTCACCTCTCTCTTCGTCCTCTCTCTTCTCTACTCTATGTAACTCTATGAACCTCTCGGAGGGTTCCACACTGTGGAGAACACATATGCAATTGTTCACTGGCTAGACTGCTCTCTCCTCGTTTGATCCCCCCCTTCTCCTCCTGATCACCTCTCTCTGTTGCCTCCCTCTTCTCTTCTCCAGGTAACTCTGTGAACCTCTCTGGGTGTCCCTCACTTTGGAGAATCTTTTCACCATTAACCTATAAGTTTTATTATCAGTGCCATATAGAGGGAGAAGGCTTGAGGCTACTGTAAGAATAAGACTGAAAACCAGAGGCAGGACGCTTAAGCCCAAAACCCGAGAATACCAGAGAACTCCTGATTCCAGGGAACACTGATTAATAAGAGATCATCTAAAAGCCTCCATACCTACAGTGAAACCAACCACCACCCAAGAGCCAATAAGCTCCAGAGCAAGACATACCACTCAAATTCTCCAGCAACGCAGGGACATAGCCCTGAGCATCATACACTGGCTGCCCAAAGTCACGCCAAACTCATAGACATCTCAAAACTCACTACTGGACACTCCGTTGCAGTCCAGAGAGAAGAAATCCAGTTCCATCCACCAGAACACCGACACAAGCTTCCCTAACCAGGAGATCTTGACAAGCAATCGTCCAACCCCACCCGCAGGAAGGAACCTCCACAACAAAGTGGAACCACAAACTGCCAGAATACAGAAATGCCACCCAGACACAGCAATCTTAACAAGATGAAAAGGCAGAGGAATACTCAGCAGGTAAAGGGACACGATAAATGCCCATCAAACCAAACAAAAGAGGAGGAGATAGGGTGTCTACCTGAAAAAGAATTTAGAATGATGATAGTAAAAATGATCCAAAATCTTGAAAACAAAATGGAGTTACAGATAAATAACCTGGAGACAAGGATTGAAAAGATGGAAGAAATGTTTAACAAGGACCTAGAAGAAATAAAAAAGAGTCAATTAATAATGAATAATGAAATAAATGACATCAAAACACTCTGAAAGGAACCAACAGTAGAATAACAAAGGCAGAAGGTAGGATAAGTGAGGTAGAAGATAGAATGGTGGAAATAAATGAAGCAGAGAGGAAAGAAGAATCAAAAGAAATGAGGACAACCTCAGGGACCTCTGGGACACTGTGAAATGCCCCACCATGAGAATCATAGGAGTCTCAGAAAAGAAGACAAAAAGAAAGGCCATGAGAAAATTCTCGAGGAGATAATAGTTGAAAACTTCCCTAAAATGGGGAGGGAAACAGCCACACAAGTCCAAAAAACCCAGAGTGTCCCAAACAGGATAAACCCAAGGCAAAATAACCCCAAGACACATATTAATTGAATTAACAAAGATAAAACACAAAGAACAAATATTAAAAGCAGCAAGGCAAAAAAACAAATAACACACAAGGGAATTCCCATAAGGATAACAGCTGATCTTTCAATAGAAACTCTTCAGGCCAGAAGGGAATGGCAGGACATACTTAAAGTAATGAAAGAGAATAACCTACAACCCAGATTTCTGTACTCAGCAAGGATCTTATTCAGATATGAAGGAGAATTCAAAAGCTTTACAGACAAGCAAAAGCTGAGAGAATTCAGCACCACCAAGCCATCTCTCCAACAAATGCTAAAGGATCTTCTCTAGACAGGAAGCACAGAAAGGGTATATAAACTCAAACCCAAAACAACAAAGTAAATGGAAACAGGACCATACTTAACAATATTACCTTAAATGTAAATAGGTTGAATGCCCCAACCAAAAGACAAAAACTGGCTGGATGGATACAAAAACAAGACCCCTTGATGTGCTGTCTACAAAAGACCCACCTCAAAACAAGGGACACATACAGACTGAAACTGAAGGGCTGGAAACAAACACTTCATGTAAACAGAGACCAAAAGAAAGCAGGAGTCACAATACTCATATCAGATAAAATAGACTTTAAAATAAAGGCTGTGAAAAGAGACAGAGAAGGACACTACATAATGATCAAAGGATCAATCCAAGAAGAAGATATAACAATTAGAAATGTATATGCACCCAACATAGGAGCACCGCAATATGTAAGGCCAATGCTGACAAGTATGACAGGGGAAATTAACAGTAACACAATAATAGTCGGAGACTTTAATACCCCACTCACACCGATGGATAGATCAACTAAACAGAAAATTAATAAGGAAACGCAAACTTTAAATGATATAATGGACCAGCTAGACCTGATCGATATCCATAGGACATTTCACCCAAAACAATCAATTTCACCTTTTTCTCAAGTGCACACGGAACCTTCTCCAGAATAGATCACATCCTGGGACATAAATCTAGCCATGGTAAATTCAAAAAAATTGAAATCATTCCAATCATCTTTTCTGACCACAATGCAGTAAGATTAGATCTCCATTACAGGAAAGAAACTATTAAAAATTCCAACATATGGAGGCTAAACAACACGCTTTGAATAACCAACAAATCATGGAAGAAATACAAAAAGAAATCAAAATATGCATAGAAATGAATGAAAATGAAATCACAACAACCCAAAATCTATGGGGCAGTGTAAAAGCAGTGCTAAGGGGAAGGTTCATAGCAATACAGGCTTACCTCAAGAAACAAGAAAAAAGTCGAATAAATAATCTAACTCTATACCTAAAGCAACTATAAAAAGAAGAAATGAAGAACCCCAGGGTTAGTAGAAGGAAAGAAATCTTAAAAGTTAGGGCAGAAATAAACGCCAAAGAAACAAAAGAGACCATAGCAAAAATCAACAAAGCTAAAAGCTGGTTTTTTGCAAAGATAAATAAAATTGACAAACCGTTAGCCAGACTCATCAAGAAACAAAGGGAGAAGAATCAAAACAACAACATTAGAAATGAAAATGGGGAGATCACAACAGATAACACAGAAATACAAAGGATCATAAGAGACTACCATCAGCAGCTATATGCCGATAAAGTGGACTACTTGGAAGAAATGGACAAAGTTTTAGAAAAGTACAACTTTCCAGAACTGAACAAGGAAGAAATAGATCTTAACAGACCCATCACAAGCACAGAGATCAAAACTGTCATCAGAAATCTTCCAGCAAACAAAAGCGCAGGACCAGATGGCTTCACAGCTGAATTCCACCAAAAATTTAGAGAA
>ML661883.1:11720378-11802105 GCA_007570785.1 Antilocapra americana | reverse complement strand
TTCTCTAAATTTTTGGTGGAATTCAGCTGTGAAGCCATCTGGTCCTGGGCTTTTGTTTTTTGGAAGATTTCTGATTACGGTTTCAATTTCCATGCTTGTGATGGGTCTATTAATATTATCTATCTCTTCCTGGTTTAGTCTTGGAAAGTTGAACTTTTCTAGGAATTTGTCCATTTCATCCAGGTTGTCCAGTTTATTTTCATATAGCTGCTGATAATAGTCTCTTATGATCCTTTGTATTTCTGTGTTTTCAGTTGTGATCTCTCCGTTTTCATTTCTAATTCTGTTGATTTGGTTCCTCTCCCTTTGTTTCTTGATGAGTCTGGCTAATGGTTTGTCAATTTTATTTATCTTCTCAAAGAACCAGCTTTTGGCTTGGTTGATTTTTGCTATGGTCTCTTTTGTTTCCTTTGCATTTATTTCTGCCCTGATCTTTAAGATTTCTTTCCTTCTACTAGACCTGGGCTTCTGCATCTCTTCCCTTTCTAGTTGCTTTAGGTGTAAAGTAAGGTTATTTATTTGACTTTTTCCTTGTTTCCTGAGGTGAGCCTGTATTGCTATAAACTTTCCCCTTAGCACTGCTTTTACAGTGTCCCATAGGTTTTGGGCTGTTGTGTTTTCATTTTCATTCATTTCTATGCATAACTGAATTTCTTTTTTTATTTCTTCTGTGATTTGTTGGTTATTCAGCAGTGTGTTGTTGAGCCTCCATATGTTGGAAGTTTTGAATGGTTTTCTCCTGTAATTGATATCTAATCTCACTGCATTGTGGTCAGAAAAGATGCTTGGAATGATTTCAATATTTTTGAATTTACCAAGGCTAGATTTATCGCCCAGGATGTGATCTATCCTGGAGAAGGTCCCATGTGCGCTTGACAAAAAGGTGAAATTCCTTGTTTTGGGGTGGAATGACCTATAGATATCAATTAGGTCTAACTGGTCTATTGTATCATTTAAAGTTTGAATTTCCTTGTTACTTTTCTGTCTAGTTGATCTATCCATTGGTGTGAGTGGTGTATTAAAGTCTCCCACTATTATTGTGTTGTTGTTAATTTCCCCTTTCATACTTGTTAGCATTTGCCTTACATATTGTGGTGCTCCTATGTTGGGTGCATAAATATTTATAATTGTTATTTCTTCTTCTTGGATTGATCCTTTGATCATTATGTAATGTCCTTGTTTATCTCTTTTCACTGCCTTTATTTTAAAGTCTACTTTATCTGACGTGAGTATTGCCACTCCTGCTTTCTTTTGGTCTTTATTCGCATGGAATATCTTTTTCCAGCCTTTAACTTTCAGTCTATATGTGTCCCTAGTTTGAGGTTGGTCTCTTGTAGACAACATATATAGAGGTCTTGTTTCTGTATCCAATCGGCCAATCTTTGTCTTTTGGTTGGGGCATTCAACCCGTTTACATTTAAGGTAATTATTGATAAGTATGATCCCGTTGCCATTTATTTTATTGTTTTGGGTTTGAGATTATATACCCCATCTGTGTTTCCCATCTAGGAAAGATCCTTTAGCATTCGTTGGAGGGCTGGTTTGGTGTTGCTGAATTTTCTCAGCTTCTGCTTGCCTGAAAGGCTTTTGATTTCTCCTTCAAATTTGAATGAGATCCTTGCTGGGTACAGTAATAGGGGTTGTAGATTGTTTTCTTCCATGATTTTAAGTATGTTCTGCCATTCCCTTCTGGCCTGAAGCGTTTCTATTTAGAGTTCAGCTGTTATCCTTATGGGATTCCCCTTGTGAGTTATTTTTTGTTTTTCCCTTGCTGCTTTTAATGTTTGCTCTTTGAATTTGATATTTGTTAATTTGATTAATATGTGTCTTGGGGTGTTCTGCTTGGGGTTCATCCTATTTGGGACGCTCTGGGTTTCTTGGACCTGAGTGGTTATTTGCTTTCCCAACTTAGGGAAATTTTCAACAGTTATCTCTTCAAGAATTTTCTGATGGTCTTTCTTTTTGTCTTCTTCTGGGACTCCTATGATTCGAATATTGGTGCATTTAACAGTGTCCCAGAGGTCTCTGAGATTGTCCTCATTTCTTTTAATTCTTTTTTCATTTTTCCTTTCTGTTTCATTTATTTCTGCCATTCTGTCTTCTACCTCACTTATCCTGTCTTCTATCTCTGTTATTCTACGTGTTAGTTCCCTCCAGGGTGTTTTTGGTCTCATTTATTGCATTATTTATTGTATTTTGACTCTTTTTCATTTCTTCTAACTCCTTGTTAAAGCTTACCTGCATCTTCTCAATCCTTGCCTGCAGGTTATTGAACTGCAACTCCAATTTAGTTTCCAGGTTTTGGATCATTTTCACTATCATTATTCAGAATTCTTTATCCTATCTCTTCGTCTTTTGTTTGGTCTGGAGGACATTTATCCTGTTCCTTTACCTGCTGGGTATTTCTCTGCCTTTTCATTTTGTTTATCTTGCTGTGTTGTCCCTTTATTGTGGGGGTTCCTCACTATGGGTGGGGTTGGATGTGTGGTTTGTCCAAGTTTCCTGGTTGGGCTCCAAAGCGGTTCCCTTGGCTTGTTTTAGCGTCTTCTGTTTGCTGGTCTCTTCAGTGTCTATTCAGCGCTCTGGGGTTTGCCCCGCTCCTGGTGAGTGCACTTTCCCCGCCCCCTCTGCTCAGGCTCTCGGTCCCTCGCCTGGCACAGTTGGGAGCTGCGGCTTCTCCCCTCCACCGGCTCAGCCGCTCAGTTTTCTCGGCGTGCAGCTGGGCGCGTCTTCTCAGGTGTGTGGAGCGACGATCCCTGGTGGCGACTGTCCAGAATCCCCAGAAGTCTTGGCTAGCACCCAATTCTGCCCGCGGTTTGGGAGCAGAAGCCTTGCCGGGGCCGCTCTCTGGTGGGGGCTGGACTGGTCAGCAGCCCGCAGCCGCCCAACTCCGCCCAGCTGTCTCACGCAGTAGTCCTCGCTGCCCTTTGTTCTGTGCTCGAGCCTGGTGGGGGGTCTTCCTTGGGAAGGCTACCCAGCGGTCTATCTCCTGTTAGCACCGGCGGTTAGGACCCTCAGTCTGCCCCAGGCATTCAGTCCCAGTCCTCGCCCTAAGCGCGCTGGCTTGTGGGGGATGGGGTGCCCGGGCCGCTGCTCCGCTGGGAGTTGCAGTTAGAGACGTACTCTGGGGGGCTTAATTATTTATCCGCTTCTACTCCCGGCTATTTTGCCCTCTGAGATTCACCTCAGATCCACCAGGGAGAATGTTTCCTGGTGTTCAGAAACCTTTCTCTCTTTCGAGACTCTCCTTCTGAGATGGATCTCTGTCCCTAACTCTTTGCCTCTCTTTTTACTTTTTTTTTGGTCCTTCCTTCTTTTGCTGGCAATGGGCTGCCTTTCCAGATGCCTGATGTCCTCTGCCAGCATTCAGATATTGTTTTATGGAGTTTGCTCAGTTTTTAAATGTTCTTTTGGTGTATTTGTTGGGGAGAGTGTGGACTCCCCGTCCTATTCCTCTGCCATCTTAGTTCTTCCTCTGCACTTTCACTTTTCACTTTCATGCACTGGAGAAGGAAATGGCAACCCACTCCAGTGTTCTTGCCTGGAGAATCCCAGGGACGGGGGAGCCTGGTGGGCTGCCGTCTATGGGGTCGCACTGGCAAATACTTGTTTAAACTGCCACAACAAGCAATAGGAAATATTCTTAAAATGACTAGAAAAATAGGAAATCTCAGCAGAGAAATAAAAAAGACTGGAATGGAAATTCTAGAAATGTGAGGTATAATAACTGTATGTACATATATGTATATATACATACATACACACCAGGACATGGAGACGACAGAGAACATACTCAGTCAATCGAAAAATAGATCAACAGAACTCATCCACTCTAAACAACAAAGAGAAACGATATCGAACAAAAATTAACCAAGTCACAGGGACCTGTGAGGCAAAAATAAAAAGCAAAAGTAAAAATCCTAAAATTAAGGTCACTTGAGTCCCAAATTAGAGGAGAAGGAGGATGGTGCTAAAAATACTGGGGGAAATAATGGCTTCAAAAATCCCCAAGTCTTTAGCAAAATACTTAAACCTACACATTCAAGAAATTAAGCAAAACTCTTACAGGAGGAGCTCAAAGAAATTGGCACATAGGCCATTGGGTAGTGGAGACCAGAGAGCTAAGGAATAAACAGACAGAAGGGAGCATGAATTTTGAACTGGGTATATGTGAAGCTAGACTGTTTTCATATTCAAAGTCACAGCCCAGAGACTTCTCGGCAGTCCTGCTGATAAACAGACCCTAAGTACCAGCAAAGAATCTAAAGGAGAACTGAACAACCCCTTGAAGGCAAACCAGAGTGTTAACTGACAGTGGTGACACCACAATTACAGGCAAAGCTTTGCTAGGTGGAAGGGGGGAGGTGCCTGTGAAATGCCACAGGGCATCAAGCAGTGAGGAGCAAGTTCCACCAATTAATGAAGGGCTTCTGAGCAGGAGTTTTGTCTAGAAGGTTTCTGAAAGATGCTATACATGCAACAGCTAAGGCCCCTGGGAACTGGGAATAAACTCACTCTCTGGCAGCCTGGATGCAAGAAACCCAGCATCACCATGGCTACCAGCAGAACCTCTCTCAAAGCCTTTCAGGTGTCTCTACTATTTGTGGGAGCATTCCCCAAAGACCAGCATCTCTCTGGTCTCTGACACTTCCAGTGGTTGCCTCTCTCAACTGTCCCTCACTTCAGTTGAAAGCAAGAGGGCGCCTTACACTCCACTCATGCTTGGGACCCTTGGTGACGCTCATCTGGAATACCTCCATCACACCCTGCTGGAGAGGTGATCCTAGCATTTTAGCTTTGCCAGAAATCCTGTATATTCACAAATCCCCATCTGGAACCTTCTTAGCATGCTCTTAAAGTATTCAGTGTGCCAGCAAATTTGGAAAACTCAGCAGTGGACACAGGACTAGAAAAGGTCCGTTTTCATTCCAATCCCAAAGAAATGCAATGCCAAAGAATGCTCAAACTACCACACAATGGCACTCATCTCACACCCTAGTAAAGTAATGCTGAAAATTCTAAGAGCCAAGCCTTCAGCAATACATGAACTGTGAACTTCCAGATGTTCAAGCTGGTTTTAGAAAAGGCAGAGGAACAAGAGATCAAATTGCTAACATCTGATGTATCATCAAAAAAGAAAGAGAGTTCCAGAAAAACATCTATTTCTGCTTACTGATGATGCCAAAGCCTTTGACTGTGTGGATCACAATAAACTCTGGAAAATTCTTCAAGAGATGGGAATACCAGACCACCTGACCTGCCTCTTGAGAAACCTGTATGCAGGTCAGGAAGCAACAGTTAGAACTGGACATGAAACAACAGGCTGGTTCCAAATAGGAAAAGGAGGGCATCAAGGCTGTATATTGTCACCCTGCTTCTTTACCTTATATGCAGAGTACATTATCAGAAACACTGAGCTGGAAGAAGCACAAGCTAAAATCAAGATTGCTGGGAGAAATACCAATAACCTCAGATATGCAGTGGACACCACCATTACTTATGGCAAAAAGTGAAGAAGAACTAAATAGCCTCTTGATGAAAGTGAAAGAGGAGAGTAAAAAAGTTGGCTAAGCTCAACATTCAGAGAACTAAGATCATAGCATCTGGTCCCCAACACTTCAGGGCAAATAGATTGGGAAACAGTAGAAACAGTGGCTGAATTTATTATTCTGGGCTCCTAAGTCACTGTAGATGGTGATTGGAGTCATGAAATTGAAAAATGCTTACTCCTTGGAAGGAAAGTTATGACCAACCTAGATAGCATATTGAAAAGCAGAGACATTACTTTGTCAACAAAGGTCCATCTAGTCAAGGCTATGGTTTTTCCAGTAGTCACATACGGATGTGACAGTTGGACTATAAAGAAAGCTGAGCGCAGAAGAATTGATGCTTTTGAACTGTGGTGTTGGAGAAGACTCTTGAGAGTCCCTTGGACTGCAAGGAGATCCAACCAGTCCATCCGAAAGGAAATCGGTCCTGATATTCATTGGAAGGACTGATGTTGAAGCTGGAATTCCAACACTTTGGTCACCTGATGTGAAGAGCTGACTCACTAGTAAAGATCCTGATGCTGGGAAAGACTGAAGCCTGGAGGAGAAGGGGATGACAGAGGATGAGATGGTTGGATGGCATCACCTACTCAATGGAAATGGGTTTGGGTGGACTCGGAGTGGGTGATGGACAGGGAGGCCTGGCGTGCTGCAATTCAGGGGGTGGCAAACAGTTGGAGACGACTGAGCGACCAAAATGAACTGAAATGCCTAACAAGATTGGAGGGAAAAAATAGATCCTCACTGATCTGACCAATGTGCTAGGGAGGCAAGTCTTTTTTCTTTTGTTTTCTGTGTTGTTTATGCAACACAATTGCAATGGGAGGTGAGTGACAAATAATGTAATCTCTGTTGTAAATTTGCCACAAAGAACACTCAGAAAGTTTCCTATGAGGGGCCAACGGTGGATGACAATCTGCATTTTCTCAAAGAAAATAAGGAAAAGATGTAGATTGGTTTAATAAGGTAATGTTTTGGAGAATAATAGGAATTGATTTTTAACTTAAGTTATTATAAATCCACACTCTCCCAATCAACTAACAAGACAAATATTAAAGAAAAAAATCCAAAAAGAGAGTCTGTGAGGTTTTCTGTTCAATGGTTCCAAACACTGCACATCTATTTGTCTTTTCTGGTCAGTGTATTTCCATTATTCCTAAAGGGATCTCAATTCATTTTTAGAATGGTGTCTCTTAAAATTGCCCCTTCTGCAACCTCTGGCCAAATATGAGGCTCCATTGGGAACCGCCAATGATCATATCCCAATTGGTTAACTCTGGGTTTAGCATCTGACCCACAGCAGACCAATCAAAGGTCTTCCCAGTGATTTTCAGAATACAATTAAAGAGGAAAATATCTGTTCCCTTTGAGTGGGAAGCTGAAGAAGTGACCCCTGGATTCCAGATATGGGCAAGTGCTTTGTGTAAAGGAATGAAGGTGACCTGCAGAGAAAGGCAAAGACATGATAAGGAGATATTCTCGTTCTTGGTCTAGGGTCTATTTGGTAGACTGATACACTAATGGCCCCCCAAAACCCATGCCTCCTGGGACACACAACCTTGCACAGTCCCCTTCCGCATTAACTTGGTCGGGTCTTGGCCAAGTGACTTGCTTGGATCAGTCTTTTTTCCAGCCCAGGATCCAGTCTAGACTCTTTCTTTAACTTGGTAATATGTCTTTTTAGTCTCTCTGTGAAATCCTTGGTCTTTCATTCCTTTTTTTTCTCCCTATTCCTTTCTTCCCTCTTCTGTCCTTCATTTTACCTTTCTTTCTTTCCTTCTTTTCAATGACTTTGACATTTTTGAGGAGTACTCCCTAGTAGTTATTGGGCTTCCCTGCTGGCTCAGTGGTAAAGAATCCACCTATCAATGCAGGAGACATGGCTTTGATACCTGGGTTGGGAAGACCCCCTGGAGAGGGACATGGCAACCCACTCCAGTATTCTTGCCTGGGAAACCCACGGACAGAGGAACCTGGTGGGCTACAGTCCATGGGGTTGCAAAGAGTTGGACATGACTTGGCGATTAAACAACCACAACCTAGTAGTTATCTTATGAAATGTTCCTAAGTCTGAGTTTGTCTGACTAGATGGGATAAAATATTTTTGTCAAGATCACTATTGAAGTGATGTTATGACCTTTATCCCTTTCTGCATCATTTCAGAAGGTGCATGAGTGAAGTTTGTGCTGCTAATGTAATCGAATTTAATCACTTGGTTAAGGTGCTGAATGATAGAATTACCCACCGTAAATGTGTTTTCACGTTTGTCATGAATAAATATCTTGTGGGGAGATACTTTGAGAGTATTCAAATGTCCTGGTTCTCATCTCACTTTTGCCCATTAACTCTAGCATCCTTCAGTGATTACTTCTGTTCAACAGTGTTCACTGTAGTGTATACTAATGGTTATTTTTAATTTTTATCATTCCTTATAAAATTATTAATTAAATTCTACTGTAAGGAAGCACAAGTCCTTCATCCCTAGTTACTTATTATTCATTTAATTTTTTGTATTAGTATGGATTCATGGATATTTATTTTAGCCTATGGGTTATAATCTGTTACTCCTTATATTTATTTTGTTGTTCAAACTGTCCCAGATTTAGTCAGTGGGAGCTTATTCAATTTAGTCCATGTGTCTTTATCAACATGTTCACATCATTTGTTGAATATTTCCTTCTTAATTTTTGGTTCCATAAATATTTCAGGCTCATCTCATACATATAATTTTTAATGCCCCTGTCCTCCAATTTCCTACATCCCAAGGATCTCTACTTCCTTTTATCAAATATACTTAGAAACCAAAAGATATCCACTAGATAGCTATGTTTTTGCTGGTAAGATGTTATTGCTTTTAAGGTTTCTCAGGAAAGATAGCTTTAAATAGTATATATTTACTTATTAATGTAAGATATGCATATATATTCATTTCTATATCTATGCACACACACATATTAGTTCATACTAATAGTTCTAATTCCAGTCCCACATCACTGGATTTATTGTCACTTTCTTCCTTTCCTTATTTATAGCTCCATTCTCTGACTGGGAGAAACTTGGCCTTCATTTTTCACCTCATATTCACTGACTATAATCCAAGTATACAGGTAAACTAGTTTCCAGATTTCTAACTCACACCCTTGCATTGAAAACAAATTTACTAATGTTAAAGAAAAAAATCCTCAACGATGTGTGTTCAAGATGGTAAGGTAGACTTTGTTCAGGACTGTCATGGTAGGTGGAGGGACCACTGTAGTGGGGGTTACAATGGAGTCACGAGATGGGGCTCAGCTCTGTATACAGCCTGGCCCAGTGGGAATTTATAGCCAAAGAGTAAGGCCGTGGTTGAGAAAACATTAGGGGGAGGGAAAGGGGATCTGGTTAAAATGACCTAACAGGATTCTTACTATAACATATTCTACAGAAAACAGTTTAGACAGCTCTTTTTCACTTAAAAATCAGATCATTAAAGTCATTCCATACCAATTCAGGGAAATTGTCTCCCCCCACCCCCCACCTCTCTTTTTTAATGGCTACCTAGCATCCAGTGTATGGATGGACTATAGCTTATTAAATAACTCTTCAATGTATGAAATTTAGGTTTTTTCCAGTATTTTGTATATGCATGCAATGCTACAATAAAAAATGTTCATATTTATTTTCATTTTTTTGGAGATGTAGCTGTTGGATAAATTACTAGAAGTGAAATTGCTGAGACAAAATGTTGGTGCATATATAATTTTGTTCAGTTCAGTTCAGTCACACAGTCATGTGTGGCTCTTTGCTACCCCATGAATCACAGCACACCAGGCCTCCCTGTCCATCACCAACTCCCAGAGTCTACCCAAACCCATGTCCATCAAGTTGATGATGCCATCCAGACATTTCATCCTCTGTCGTCCCTCCTCCTCCTACCCCCAATCCTTCCTAGCATTAGGGTCTTTTCCAATGAGTCAATTCTTGGCTTGAGGTGGCCAAAGTACTGGAGTTTCAGCTTCAGCATCGTTCCTTCCAATGAACACCCAGGACTGATCTCCTTTAGGATTGACACAAACATAGGAGAACTACCATAAAGAAGAGTCACTGTATTCAGGCATTTGTGCTCTGCAAAGATGCCAGGACAAAACTACTTTATTTCACTATGTATTTATGAAGCAGTTCACTCATGATGTATTACACTCCCTACATACATAATCTCATTTCCTATCTTAAAAAAGGTTTTTAAAAACAAGATTTATCATTTAACATATTTTTAGACAATGAAGCCAAGTTTTATTTTTTAAATACCTTGCCCAAAGTCACAGTTAATAAACTGTTGACTTACATATACAGGGGAACAAAGCAAGAAAATATTTATCTTAAAATTCCCTTCCAGATGGAGCACACCAATTTTCATTTCCACCAGCAATGTTTGAAAGAAGCTGTCTCCTTTGGGGATTTATTTAATGGTCAGAGATTTGGCCACACAAATTTCTGGGACACAGACATTTTAAAATTCAATTTAATATATTGTTGAAATATTTTCTTTCTTTGTTCCCCTGTATATGTAAACCAACAGTTTATTAACTGTGACTTTGGGCAAGATACTTAAAAAATAAAACTTGGCTTTATTGTCTAAAAATATGTAAAATAATAAATCTTGTTTTAAAAACCTTTTTAAGATAGCAAATGAGATTATGTATGTAGGGAGTGTAATACATCATGAGTGAACTGCTTCATAAATACATAGTGAAATAAAGTATTTAGTTTTGTCCTGGCATCTTTGCAGAGCACAAATGCCTGAATAAAATGACTCTTCTTCAGTAGTTCTCCTACTGAACCTGGTCCAGAGTGAGGGACTGATGCATGCTGCTGAGTGTGTTTGCTGTGGGCCGTGGGGTCAGGGAAGAGAGACTCCAGTTTTCAAAAGCAGACGAAGTCTGTTCTCCACACTGATGGGACAGGCATGACTTGCTCCCACCTGTTTTTTTTCTTTCCTCCTATGGGAGGCCAAGGCTCCCAAGACCAGGCTGCTTGTACTGAAAACTGCTGTGTTCTTTTCTGTGCTGCCTTAATGAGCACTCATCCTTGCCTCTTTCACATGAAGTGTTGAAATTATTTTAATCTTGTTAGTCTTAGTTTTTTTCGGGTAGTCAGCTGAACACCAATCCATGTGTCTTACACCAGTGGTTCTCATTTTTTTTCTTCTCTCAGTGTGTTATCCTACAGTAAATTTGAGAATTTGTCAGACTAGAGCCTAGAGGAATGTAAAAGGGGTCAGAAGTATTTAGAAATCACCGGCACAGCCCTCTCTCTTCCTCTTAGCCAAGCGAACTCACTCGTTATAAATGAGATAACCGGAACTGCATTAGAGGAAGCCTACTCCCTCACCATACACAGGAAGATCGTTTTATATTAAAGACCAATTTAGATACCATCAAAGTGCGTGTATTAGGATTGTAAGGATAAGTGCTTTGGAAAATATGTTATCTAAAAAGGTGATATTAATCTTCCTAATCAAAGAGAGAACTTGTGGCAACGTGGTCATCTTGGGGATGGTCAGCAGCTTCAGGAGATGCTTGGGCTCCGGTCGTGTTGCTTAGAGTTTGAAAAATACAAAAGTGGTTAATGCAACTACTGTTCAAATTTAGTGGATTTAATTTTCCTTGTTTGTTTCAGATGACTCCCTTTAAAGATAGAATGAGAGAGAGAGAGACAGCTCAAGAGTCACCTTCTTGTCCTTAATTTATCACCCTTTAGCCAACCATTGGGCAAGTGGTAAAGAACCCACCTGCCAATACAGGTGACATAAGAGACGTAAGTTCGATCCCTGGATCGGGAAGATCCCCCGGAAAAGGAAATGGCAACCCACTCCAGTATTCTTACCTGGAGAATCCCATGGACAGAGGAGCCCATGAGCTACGGTCCATGGGGTCACAAAGAATCAGACACAACTGAAGCGACTTAGCACAGCACACAACCAGCTATTAACCCGTCTTTAGAAAAATGAGTGATAAAAAGGAATGTTTCAGCAGTCTGTAGAAAACTAAAGAAGGAAAAAGCAGTTAAATCTACATATATATGCAACATTTGCCTTATTTATATACACTAAGATATGTAGTTTTCTGTTTTTTAAGTGAAAGTAGACTGCAGGAAATCATGCTATAATCTAAGATTCTCTTTTTAGCATGAGTTTGTTTGGCCTGACAAACCACACGAATGCTCTGAAGAGACTTGTCCTGATTTCTGGAGTATTAATCAGTGAGGAAAGGAGCCTGGACTGGGAGTCAGGCCCCAGGTCTGACTCTGCCACCGTTCTGGTGGGCAAGATTGAGTCAGAAATATCATCTCTTCAGTTCTGTTTTTTCACTAATCAAAGGGCTACAGTAGATTAGAAGAGTTTCTCAACCTCAGCAGAGTTGATAACTTTGGGAAATTGTTACGGAGGCTGTCCTGTGCATCCTAGGGTTTTACCAGTATCCCTGACCTCTACCGAGTAGACCACAGTACCACTCCTCTCCACTCCCTCTCACAAGGTGTGATGACAAAAACTTCTCCAGACACTGTTCAATGTTCCTTGGGGGACAAAAATTCTTCTAGTTGCACCACTGGCTAGAAGCAGATTTTACATCCCCTGGATATTTATTGAGAACGCCTGACAGGAAAAGCTCTGAGCTATGCACTGGGGACATGACAGCGAAGAAAGTAAATGCTCTTCTGTCTTTATGGAGCTTCGGTCTAGTGAGGAAGGGAAGTCTCCAGGCTGTGGGGAGACCCTGGAATGGGCATTGTACTTGGGTCCTGGCAGGAGTCAGGGGTCCTCTGGACCTATTACTCTGAGGACATGTAAATCTTGGAAAGACCCAATCACTTCTCAGTACATCGTGTTATCTTGACCTGTTGACCTGTTGATTTCCCCTCAGGTAAGTGGGGAAAATGAGCACTTCCACTTGGGGACAGAGAGCTTCTGCAGCACAGGCTCATAAGGAGGTGGAGAAATGAAGAGTTGAATATAAAATGGGCCCCAGAGCAGAATCAAATAATTTTTAGTGCTTACGTACCATCTACTTTCGAGGTGATAATTTGGGCAGATTTTTTTTTTTTAATTTTTTTCTTCTTGGCTACCATACCCATGAGTAGAATGTCATCAGGATGAGCCAGATCTGGTACCAGGTGTTATCTCTCTTAGCACTTGATTTTCTTTTGCAATCCAATTTTTTATTTTAGTAAAATCAGAATACACACAGCACCTGCAGTGCTATTAGCACTCAATGTTTTCACACTTCTCTGAGGTGTTTATATTGTAATAGGATTATCAGGATATTCTCAACACAGTTTTCCTTGAGAGGGTACAAAAAGGAAGAAAGTGGTTTCTTCTTTAAAAGGAATGCATTGATAGGATGTTAACTTGCTAGGCACTATAGCCTAGAGATGAAGAGTTCAGGTTAAAAGTGTGAACTATTTGGGTTCTGGTTCAGCTACTTTTTAGCTGTGCAGTTTCAAGAAACTTACTTGACCTCTCTGTACTTTTTTTTCCCACGAGTAAGATCAAAATACTGATAGTATTTACCTCACCAGCTCATTGTGAGAATTAAAAATTTTTAAACAGAAACTGACATATGAAAATCACTTATTAAGTTTTCAGAATAAATTCTGATGAGTCTGGCAATTACTGGGTCACTTGGTTAAGGTCCTAGCTCATCTGAGGCAGGAGAATATTTTTTTGCAAAGCACTGTGTTTAGTAGACCAGCTTATGCTCTTTTCAGCCCTTTCACACCTTTCTCACAGAAGCACAGGCCTAGAACTAGTTGTGTAATCTATAAAATGGGGGAAATTGAACATTATTTTGGAGATGTGAATGGCTACCCACTCCAGTATTCGGCTTCGAGATTTCCATGAACGTAGGAACCTGGTGGGCTACAGTCCCTGGGGTCACAAAGAATTGGACACGATTGTGCAACTAACACTATTGCACTATCACATTAAACATTATTTATCCAAGATCAACCATTTGAACCAGAGGATTTATGGAAGATTCATTGCCAGCTCCAAACCTCTGGTATTTTGAATTATTCTTGATTTTTACAAACTCATTTTAGATTCTTTGGCTCTATAAAATGTAAACAACTGATTTCACCCCCAGTGTATTGCTAAAATATTAGGTGAGGTTTTAAGAAAAGTGTTTTAGCTTATGGGAAGAAGGAGTACTTTGTGATGGGATAAAAATATTCCTTGATTGATTGGCTAAATGCTCTTGGACTCACTTTTCTTTCTCCCTTAAGATTTTTCTCTACTTTTACTCATTCCCCTGTACGTCCCTTCCTCCGCTATTTCATCAAGTCCCAGTCAATACCCTTCAGAATACAGGCCCTGGATGCCTCTTCTCTCAGAAGCAGGGTGTTTAATCTGCAGTGCATACTTGCCTGCAGTGTCTAGGGTGGTAGTTATCAGAGGAGCAGAACAGGGGTCTTGTAGAGTTGTCCATCACCCTTCTGCTCAACTAGTATAGACAGCCTGTGTCTGTTGATTGTTGCCTTGAGGCTTAAACATGGCAGGATATCTGCAACTTCCTGAGCTTCCTTATGCATCTTATGGTTACTTAATCCTCTTTGAACCCAGGCGAGGGAACTCAGAATTTCCATGGTTAATATGAGCAATATATTCACAAGTTGATTCTGAAAGAGAAATTTCTTCATTTCAATTCAGTTCAGTCATTCAGTCATGTCTGACTCTTTGCGACCCCATGGACTGCAGCATGCCAGGCCTCCCTGTCCATCAGCAACTCCCAGGGTTTATTCCAACTCACGTCCATCAAGTCAATGACACCATCCAATCTCTATCATCCCCTTCTCCTCCTGCCTTCAGTCTTTTCAGCATCAGGGTCTTTTCCAGTGAGTCAGTTCTTCGCATCAGGTGGCCAAAGCATTTGAGCTTCAGCTTCAGCATCAGTCCTCCCAGTGAACACCCAGGACTGATCTCCTTCAGGATGGACTGGTTGGATCTCCTTGCAGTCCAAGAGACTCTCAAGAGTCTTCTTCAACACCACAGCTCAAAAGCATCAATTCTTCGATGCTCATCTTTCTTTATAATCCAACTCTCACATCCATACATGATTACTGGAAAAACCATAGCTTTGACTGGATGGACCTTTGTGGACAAAGTAACGTCTCTGCTTTTTAATATGCTGTCTAGGTTTGTCATAGCTTTTCTTCCAAGGGGCAAGTGTCTTTTAATTTCATGACTGCAGACACCATCTGCAGTGATTTTAAAGCCAAAGAAAATAAAGTGTGAAAATAGAGCCAAAAAATAAATAAAGTGCCACTGTTTCCCCATATATTTGCCATGAAGTGATTCGACCAGAAGCTATAATCTTATTTTTTTGAATGTTGTGTTTTTCAGTTCAGTTCAGTTCAGTTCAGTCATGTCTGACTCTTTGAGACTCCATGAACTGCAGCATACCAGGCCTCCCTGTCCATCAACAACCTTTCCTTCCAATGAATAAGTGTCTTTTAATTTCATGGTTGCAATCAGCATCTGCGGTGAATTTGGAGCCCCCAAAATGAAGTCAGCCACTGTTTCCACTGTTTCCCCATCTATTTGCCATGAAGTGATGGGACCGATGCCATGATGTTAGTTTTCTGAATGTTGAGCTTTAAGCCAATATTTTTGGGCAGCTTTTTTATTCTCCTCTTTCACTTTCATCAAGAGGCTCTTTAGTTCCACTTCATTTTTGCAATAAGGGTGGTGTCATTTGCATACCTGAGGTTATTGATATTTCTCCCAGCAATCTTGATTCCAGTTTGTGTTTTTTGCACTCTGGCATTTCACATGATGTACTCTGCATTTAAGTTAAATAAGCAGGGTGAAAATATACAGCCTTGACGTACTCCTTTCCCAGTTTGGAACCAATCCGTTGTTCCTTGTCTGGTTCTTGTCCTGTGTACAGATTTCTCAGGAGGCAGGTAAGGTGGTCTGGTATTCCCATATCTTGAAGAATTTTCCACAGTTTTTTGTAATCCACACACTCAAAGGCTTTGGCATAGTCAATGAAGCAGAAGTCGATGTTTTCCTGAAACTCTCTTCCTTTTTCGGTGAACCAACGGATATTGGCAATTTGATCTCTGGTTCCTCTGCCTTTTCTAAATCCAGCTTGAGCATCTCGAAGTTCTTGGTTCACAGACTGTTGAAGCCTAGCTTGGAGAATTTTGAGCATTACTTTGCGAGCAGTGAGATGAGTACAGTTGTCGGTATTTTGAACATTCTTTGGCATTGCCTTTCTTTGGGATTGGAATGAAAGCTGACCTTTTTACAGTCCTGTGGCCACTGCTGAGTTTTCCAAAGTTGCTGGCATATTGAGTGCAGCACTTTAACGCATCATCTTTTAGGACTTGGAAAAGCTCAGCTGGAATTCCATCACCTCCACTAGCTTTGTCGTAGTGATGGTTCTAAGGCCCACTTGACTTTGCATTCCAGAATGTCTGGCTCTAGGTGAGCGATCACACCATCGTGGTTATCTGGGCCATTAATGTCTTTTTTGTATAGTTCTTCTGTGTATTCTTGTCACTTCTTCTTAATATTCTCTGCTTCTGTTAGGTCCATACCATTTCTGTCCTTTATTAAAGTGCCCATTTTGCATGAAATGTTCCCTTGATACCTCTAATTTTCTTGAAGAGATCTCTAGTCTTTCCCATTCTATTATTTTCCTCTATTTCTTTGCATTGATCCGTTAGGAAGGCTTTCTTATCTCTCCTTGCTATTCTTTGGAGCTCTGTGTTCAAATTAGTATAGCTTTCCTTTTCTCCTCTGCCTTTCAATTCTCTTCTTTTCTCATCTATTGGTAAGGCCTCCTCAGACAACCATTTTGCCTTTTTGCATTTCTTTTTCTTGGAGATGTTCTTGATCACTGCCTCCTGTATGTCCCAAACCTCTGTTCATAGTTTTTAGGCACTCTATAGATTACATCTATCAGATATAATCCCTTGAATCTGTTTTTCACTTCCACTGTTTAATTGTAAGGGATTTCATTTAGGTCATACCAGAATGGTCTAGAGGTTTTCCCTACTTTCTTCAATTTTCCTGTAGTCATCTATGGATGTGAGAATTGAACTATAAGGAAAGCTGAGCTCCAAAGAATTGATGCTTTTGAACTGTGGTTTTGGAGAAGACTCTTGAACTGCAAGAAGCTCAAACCATTCAGTCTTTTAGGAAATCAGTCCTAAATATTCATTGGAAGGACTGATGCTGAAGCTGAAACTCCAGTAGTTTGGCTACGTGATGCAAAGAACTGATTCATTGTAAAAGACCCTAATGCTGGGAAGACTGATGGCAGGAGAAGAGGATGACAGAGAATGAGTTGGTTGGATGGCATCACCAACTTGATGGACATGAGTCTGATCAAGCTCCTGCAGTCCATGGGGTCACAAAGAGTTGGAGACAACTGAATGACTGAACTGAACCAAACTGAATTCTGAACTTTGCTATAAGGAGTTCATGATATGAGTCACAGTACTCCTGATCTTGTTTTTGATGGCTGTATAGAGCTTATCCATCTTTGGCTTCAAAGAATATAATCAATCTGATTTCAATATTGACCATCTGGTGATGTCCATGTATAGAGTCATCTCTTGTGTTGTTGGAAGAGGGTGTTTGCTATGACCAATGCATTCTCTTGGCAAAATTGTTAGCTTTTGCCCTGCTTCATTTTGTACTCCAAGGCCAAACTTGCCTGTTACTCCAGGTGTCTCTTGACTTCCTACTTTTGTATTCCAGTCCCCTATGATGAAAATGACATTTTTTTTTTTTAAGCTCTAGAAAGTCTTGTAAGTCATCATAGAACCATTTAGTGTCAGCTTCTTTGGCATTAGTAGTTGGGGCATATACTTGGATTATGTGATATTGGATGGTTTGCCTTGGAAATGAACAGAGATCACTCTGTTATATTTGAGATTGCACCCAAGTACTGCATTTGGGATTCTTTTGTCAACTATGAGGGCTACTCCATTTCTTCTAAGGGATTCTTGCCCACAGTAGTAGATATAATGGTCATCTGAATTAAATTCACCAATTCTAGTCTTTTTAAATTCACTGATTCCTAAAAATGTCAATGATCACTCTTGGCATCTTAGAGTAGGAAACTACCATCCCATGCAACCAGAAGAAGACCTATAGTCCTGTATTATTGAGTGAGACTTCCTGAGGACTGTGTGCCAGGCTCTTTGCTAGGTGCTGAAGATGTGAGTGAACAAGACAAGTCCAAGTCTCTGTCATCATAACACTAGTCTTCTGGAGTGGACTTATTGGGTAAGAAATTACACAAGTGTTTATCAAATTACAGTGGTGTTAGGTGCTATCAGAGAAAAGTTACGCAAATAATTATTTACTCCTGTTGATGTGGGGTGCTAAAGAAGATTGCGGTGTGATACACACGTCCAGGTGACAAAGTTTCAATGTTGCTTCTTGGTTCTGGAATTTTTGCAAAGAGCAAAGTTCAGATCATGGGTCTAGATGAAATGGGGTTTGAGGTTTCAATAAGGAAAGAACCTAGGATCAAGAGATAGGCATGAACTAATGCCTCTAGGTGACTGATTTAGCTCTGGGGACTGGAGAAACACAGAGCATGGATGGTGACTGACATCTGAACTCACCAGATTCACACAAGGACCCTGAGAAAATCTTTGAAGTTTGTGCAGGGCATCCCAGTAAAAAATATACTCTTGACTGAGGAGCTGACATATAGCTGGGATGGATACCCTCTCATACCAGGCTTGCAGCTTTCAGATGGACATATAAGAGGTGGCCTAGTGAAGTCAGATGCCTGTTTCCAGGGAACCATACCAGGCATGTCAAGATCTGCGGGGTGACAGATGTTTTAGCTTTCTCACCTGGCTGACTCATTGACTATTAGGAACAGAAAGGTCTTTGGGTTGATTCAAGTGAGTGGCTCTGATACCTGGAGCAGGAATCACCCTGAAACTTCTAAAAATAGAGAGAGATCTCAAGGGATGAGGATTGGGAGTCTATCTATTTTTATATATTTAGATTAAACTCCGTGTAAAGAGAGTCCATGGGCAAGCATGAGCCCATCAAGCTTATTTGGTGAATGCCATCATTCTCTTCATTATTTTAAATATAGTTATCATTTCTGGAATATTCCTTAGAAAATCATGATTCAAATACTCTGCATAAATGTATGATTCCTGGAACCAGATCAGAATACTTTTTATACTGTGCCTCTTTGGGAAATTGAATGTCTGCTCCTAATCCTAGGATGAATATTTCATGAAGGTGCTCCCTATTTCTGTGGGAAATGTGTGTGTGTGTGTGTGTAAGCATGCTCACACAATGTTTTCAGCGGTTGTTTCCAAAGAGTGGGTGAGGTGAACCCTGTCATTTCAGATGTCATTTGATATGGCCCAGTGTGGGGGTGTCTCAGTTCCATCTGGATTGCCCAGATGAGAGGCAGAGCAACATGTAGGGTGAGCTGCTTTCTTCAATGTTTAAGGCTATTATCATTGACCTTAAAAGGACACTGTTTGCCAGTATGACTATTGTAAAAGATATTCATTGATTGCATTAACAGTTAACAAATATTTAGTTAGCTCCAGCTACAAGCCACGTACGAATTTTATTCCAGGGATTCAGAAATGATTAAGGCCTGGACCTTAGTCATATGATGCCACCAAGGTTTTGAGTTTAGTTGGGGAAATATATTTAGATTTAGAGGTTGTTGCTGCATTGTGGTGTGGTTAGGTTTTTGTACTTAATTCTCTAGCCCCATCGCTTACAAAGCATTCATTGATAGCAAGGAACACCCTGAGAGGAAAGTGGACCTAGCACTAGAAGGTCAGACACCTCTTACAAGTCCTCTGTTCCCCATGGGCACTTTGGGGAGTTAATTCACTCTCCACTAGTAACCCAGTCTTTATGGCTCCTGTTGAACAGAGCTGGGAGCTTCTAAAGAATTAGAAGCTGAAGCCACACATATTCTGTCTCCATAGTTGTATGATCAGAGTGACTAATTCATCAAAAGTAAGTTTCTAAAGCCTAATGGAATAGTATCTATGAAGTGATACACCCTTCCTTTAAAATTTGTTTTTTTTAATATGTTTTTTTTCTATTTTAAAAAAATTAACAAAAATAATCTGGGAGGTCTTCAAAATCATTCCGTTTATTCCCATTTATTGCATTGCTGTGCATATGGAATAATGCTATGTTTTACATAGATGATTTTAATTTACAATAATTCTGTGAGATCTTTATTATCTCCATTTTACAGAGGGGGAATTAGAAGCTTAGACAGGTGAACTAATTTGCCAAAAAGACAAAGAGAAAATAACCGAATCAGGATTCAAATTTAAGTTTATCTGATTCTAAAGCTCACAGTTTAAAACAGAAGACTTCTCCACACTATTTTGATTATATATACACACGTATGGACTTCCCTGGTAGCTCAGCTGATAAGGAATCCACCTGCAATGCAGGAGACCCCGGTTCAGTTCCTGGGTCAGTAAGACCCCCTGGAGAAGTGATGGGCTACCCACTTCAGTATTCTTGGGGTTCTCTGGTGGCTCAGGCAGTAAAGAATCTGCCTGAAATGTGGGAAACCTGGGTTTGATTCCTGGGTTGGAAAGATCCCCTGGAGAAGGGAAGGGCTACTCACTCCAAAGCTGTCATTCATCATCTGAATTTTAGGACCACTTAGGTAGAGAGTATCTAATTCTGAGTCTAAAATATAAATTCTGTCTATAAAGATTTTTATTTGACTTCAGACACATAGCAAGCATTTACTGAGCATGTGTTTGACATGTGACAAACACTGGAAACCTAACACTGAGAATTCACATGCTGTGTAATAACAGACAACTACAAACATCAAATCAAATATTTACAATTCTGTGATTACTGCAAAAGATAAATCTTAACTTCTACTAGTCCTGGAGAACAGTACTAATTATACTAGTACTAATTATACTACTAGTACCTGAAGAACAGTACTAATTATAAAAGCCCATGTCAGTACTTATGGAAAAAAACCCCTGAATTGGGAGCACAGATAAAATCACACATAAGGTAAAATTTTAAAAATGGTACAGCAACTACCTCCCTCTACTTCATCTTGAGCACATGTTTCATGTTGAGTAAGTCACATGAACTTGAAAATGAAGCATGGGTTTTAGAAAGAAAAATGAGTTTGTGCGCAAAGGCCTCTATTGTTTCCTGGGATCAATGCTATTGATTTTGCTCTATGGCACATCGAAGTCGAGGCTTTGAAATGTGGATGTTGACTAGCAGCAAAAAGCCAAGGATAACAGCTTGGTAATGAGAGAGAATGACTTAAAGTTTCTCTGTATACAACAGGAAGACTTTGATTTATCTCTGTTCCTCCAGCTTCAGAGTTTAAAGCAATTGTACATGTAGCACTTCGAGCAGTGAGCCTCCTAGGAATGACAAGGTTATTCTTGGAATATCAGGAGCAGTTTTTGACATTTAAGAGAGGAAAAAGAGGGTTATGGTAAGGACCAGAAAATTGTCCTCACCTTGCCGGATCGTGATGCTCTTTGACCTCATATCAGTACTATGGCCATAATTTTATGGTGTAACAACCACCTTACCAGAGGAACTTATTGAGCTTACTTACATGTCTTCTGTCAGTTGGGTGGGGGTCAGCTGGTCTAGACTGAGCTTGGCTCATAAGGTCTCTGATCAGCTGGGCTGACATGAGAGTCTACTGTCACCTGGGGGTCATCTATTCTGAGCTGATCCCAGCTGGTTCACAAGTCTCTCATCCTTCTCCTGGGTCAGCAATTTAGATAGGACACATTTGCCTCATGACGGTGTCAAAAGTGCAAGAATAACTCTAAGGACTTTTCAAGCTTTGATTCTATAGTGCCCACTGATACTCCATGGCAAAGAGTCAAGAAAGGGTGAAGAACTGGAACCATCCTTGTGCTCTGTCCTATGTTTTCTATTAAATATGTTAAACATAATATTCTGAATCAGAATTTCTATGAAAGGTACCTGAGTCTCTGACTTATCATCAAGCAAATTTGGATCTACAATAAAAATCATTTTAACCTTATTTTGACATAACATATATGTATTATGGAAAAGAAAATGGCAACCCACTCCAGTATTCTTGCCTGGAGAATTCCATAGACAGAGGAGCCTGGTGGGTACAGTTCCTCGGGTTGCAAAGTGTCAGACGACTGAGTGAACACTCACTCACTCACTCACTCACATATATGTATAGATGGATATATGTGCAATGTATCCAATCATTTTGGAAAAGGCCAGCTAACAAAAGTTCTTTCCAATGAAGCTTTGAATCTTTTCCCAGTATTTTTTTTTTGATGACAATTTTTTGAGGTAGAATTTACATACCATACAATTCACTCTTTTAAAGTGTACAGTTCAATTGTTGTTCAGTTGACTGGTCATGTTCAGCTCTTTGCAACCCCATGGACTACAGCATGCCAGACTCCTCTGTCCTTCACTCTCTCCTGGAGTTTTCTCAGACTCATGTCCATTGAGTCAGTAATACCATCCAACCATCTCATCCTCTGTACAATTCAATGGCTGTTAGTATATTCCCAGAGTTGGGCAACCATTACCACAGTCAATTTTAGAACATTTTCATCAACTCAAAAGGAAACCCATACTCTTTTAACTGTGACTCTTCAAAAACTTCTTTTCTCAGTTTTTTAGCCAAGGGTTCCAAAAATTTCCAAAAGACATTTTTTTTCTGGCTCCCCCAGAGTTTTGGAAATAACTGCATTATAGCATTTTTCACAGGGCATGGGCATTAGTGCTTTCTTTTTCTGTCTCTTCTATGAATCTGTAACTTCCTTGAAGAACACTGTGCCTTATTAAGCTTTACAGCTATACATTCATCCTATATCTTGGGGTTCAAATAATGAGTAAAGAAATAAGATAGGAAAAAAGGAAGAAGAAAGAAGTAAGAAGGAAGGGAAGAGGGAAATTGTAATCAAAATTTTGGTTTAGCCTATAGGATATGGTCCAGAGAAAATATCTCCATGACATATTTTGGCATATCTTCCTGAAGTTAAAAAATAGGTTTTTTCCCAAAGAGAAAAATTTTGAGTTTTGAACAAAATTTATTTGCACTAGCCACATTCTGGTAGTTCTAGAGATATTTCCTTCAGAACCCCCCTAGGATTCTTCACTGTATCATCATTCTTTGTTTATACTGGTTACTACTATATAAAATCTTTATATATGTGTGTTCAGTCACTTCAGTCATGTCCAACTGTTTGCACCTCTATGGACTGTAATCTGCCAGGCTCCTCTGTCCATGAGATTCTCCAGGCAAGAATACTGGAGTGGGTTGCCATGCCCTTCTCCAGGGGATCTTCCTGACCCAGGGATTGAACCTGCATCTCTTATGTCTCCTGCACTGGCAGGCAGGTTCTTTACCACTAGCACCACCTGGGATGCCCCAATCTTCTTTTTACATATATATATATATATATATATATATAGAGAGAGAGAGAGAGAGAGAGAGAGAGAGAGAGAGAGAAATTTCTAAATATAGATAGACAAATTTCTAACTTGTTTATTTTGAATCATTTTGTGATTAAACAAGTTAGAAATTTATTTGTCTCTAACATAGCAATCACTAAGTAAATGGTTCAGAACTGAAGGGGAGGCCTTGCTCCATAAGATTGTCTAAGAAGCCTGTCCTGTGCTTCATCATTTCCCAGCCCTGGCGGGTCCGGGGGTCTTGAGGGATGAGTGGTGTTGGCAGAAGAACTGAGCTGAGTCGATGTGTGGTGATGAAGCAGTGTCTCTTTATTCCTGTTAGTTTTGTGGGGTGATGGAGAAGTCTCTCACTTTATTTTTGTTAGTTTACAGTTTTACAGCCAAAAAACATCCCCATTACATCACAGTCATTCTATACAATCTTTTGTTTTCTGCCTACCATCAACAACTTTAACATTAAGCTCATTTTCCTTGCAAAAGGTCGGATTTCTGCATAATTAGACTTAACAATAGTATGTTTACCATTTGAATGTCTCCTGCATACTTCGGATAAGTACATCAATCTAAATAGAAAGGTTACATTTCTCTTATTAGGTGCAACTATGTAGAAGCTAGAGAGAGGGGCTTAAGCTTGAAACTGTTTTATTCTATTAACCTATTTTGGTTCTTACAAGGAAAGAGAAAAGAGGACAAAGAGACAGTTTAGCAGCACTGCTTTAACAATAAAACCCTATTAACCTTATAACTACTAAAATTAATTCCTATGAATTCCTATTCTAAAGCAATCAGTGTCTCCAACTATGCTGGCCACAGTTATGAGCATTCCTAAGTCCCATTCCAGCCTGATTTCTTCAAGGAAGGGAGCCTCCTCCGTGGAGTGGTCGGGGGAGTGGGATGTGGAAAGGTGACCCAAGTACAAGCCCTTCTGGTGGTGGCTTTGCCATGACCCCCAGAGAACTCTTGGTAAACTCCCCAGTAACTAGTAGGAGGTATAGTAATCTATTTAAGTGTCCCTTATTTCTCCTTTGTCCTCGGGAAAGGGAATCTGCCTTCCCGGATCCTCTGAGGGAAATAAGGTCTGAGGGAATTATCTCAGGATGAATTTTTCCTAACTGGGACTGACCTACTGAGATGAGCTAATGTTCAGAGCATAAACAGAAGTTCCCAAGAAAAATACCAGGAGGGGCCTTGGGATGCCCCGAAGGAAAATCCACTTTGCAGTTTCCTTCTCAGTCTCATGACCTTGTCATCCGAGTGAGGGGGCATCCTGACGGCTCCCGGCATCCCAGGGTACCACCTTCAATTGTACTAGGATGCCCCCCCCCAGTAGCTCTGTGTTCTAGTCAGTTGAGGAGGCTCAAGGACTTTAAGCATGTAAATTATCATATGTGAAACCAATCACCAGGCCAGGTTCGATGCATGATACAGGGTGCTCGGGGCTGGTGTACCAGGAAAACCCAGAGGGATGGAATCGAGAGGGAGGTGGGAGGGGGTTTCTGGAAGGGGGACACATGTACACCCATGGCGGGTTCATGTCAATGTATGGCAAAACCAGCACAATATTGTAAAGTAAAATCCTCATCGAACAATAAACATAAGTAAATAAAATAATAATAATAAAAACATAATTCGGAAGTTACAGCATCACTTCCAGGTACACTCTTTTGATGGAATTAATAATATGGCCATACCTAGGAGCACAGGTGACTGTGAAGTATGCTTTTTACTCTGGTTGGCTCTGTATTCAGCTACAGATTGAGTGTTGCTTTCCTTTCCCAAGGAAGAAGGAGAGACTGGAGGTTAGGAAGCAGGTAGTTGTGCATTCCATGCTGCTTTTTACAGATACTAATTGGCAACATAAAACTGAGGTCCTATTCATTTTCTTTAAGTTTTGTATCTTAATCAAACTGAGACCTGAAAACTTATCATGACTTTTCAACATATTTTTGCTCTACCCTCCATGTTTAGACATGGTTTGTGGCATTTTAAAAAAAAAATCAATGCCTTTACAGCATTGTTTTCTACTTTTGTAGTTGAACATGTATTTCAGTTAAATTATGAAATAAATGGGTTTTGGTGAGCTAGCCTGGAAAACTTACAAACACAATATTGTTTCTATGGGAAAAGACTTCAAATTCTTAAGAGAATCTGACAAAGAAATGTGCTTTTGAAATTGAACACATTTGAAAGTTGGGAACTGCTAAATGCACTCAGGTTTACACATATGAAATAACAGATGAGATTTACTGGAACATTTTCTCAGTAATGCCTTACCCAATACTCCAACAGCCTCAGTACTCAGCCAGAACTAGCCAAGTCCAGATCCAGTTTCCTCCTTTCTCCATATGTTCATGAGGCACACAACTGTTGGTTTCTCCTTTTCCCTTCAAACATTTAGCCTGTTACTGGAAAGTTGTTTAATTGGGAAGTTGTAGCAAGAGTATAAATAGAATATTAGATAAGGATAGCTTAAAACCTTTGAGGTATAAGTTCAGCCAAGACTTTAGAGACCACACATTCAGTTCCAATACTCTGGCCACCTGATGCGAAGAGCTGACTCATTTGAAAAGACCCTGATGCTGGGAAAGACAAAAGGAGGAGAGGACAGGAGAGGATGGGATGGTTGGATGGCGTCACCTATTCAATGGACATGAACTTGGGTGAACTCAAGGAGATGGCGAGGGACAGGGAGGCCTGGCGTGCTGCAGTCCATGGGTCACAAAGAGTCAGACATGACTTAATGAACAAGAACAATATTTAATTTTAATAAATGTAATAACGGGGCTTCCCTGGTGGCTCAGAGGTAAAGAATCTGCCTGCCAAAGCAGGAGACATGGGTTCCATACCTGGATCGGAAAGATCCCTTAGAGAAGAAAATGGCAACCCACTCCAGTATTCTTGCCTGGGAAATCCCATAGACAGAGGAGCTTGGTGGGCCACAGTCTATGGGGTTGTAGAAGAGTCAGATATGACTTCATGACTAAACAACAACAAATGTAATGATGGCCTTCTTACTCTAGAAAGAAAATGGTATGGATTTTACTTTTTTAGAAGTAACAAAATACTTATGGATCCTAATGTTAAAATAGCTACTTATGGAATAGTTTGGTTTCAAATCTCTGAATAAGTTTGTCAAAGGAGTTCTATGCTTTTAACTGTCTTCTCTCCCCCACCCCCACCATGTGCCTAAGCACGCTCTTGGCCTGAGAATTGAATAATCCAATGTTGACTGTGGAATTTAACTCCCAGTTCAGTCTCAACTAGACCAGAAAGTTTTCTTTCATGTATTGAACAAATTATCTATTACATGCCTGTTAACAAAACATTTGAATAACTTTCCAAATACTGGGAAGCAGAGATTAGGTAAGAGGCACAAACCTTCCTCTCAGTGAAGCCTGCTGTCTGTTGGGAAAGATAGACAGTAAGCAGGTAGTTACGACAGGTGTAAGAAGGGTTATACTCGATGAGGGGCACAGAATGATGTGGGGACAGATTGCAGGGGTGGGTGCTTTAGTTTAAGGGTCACAGGAAACTTCCCTCAAGAAAGAATGAGTCGAAGTATAAAGCAAATTCCCTAAGCAGAGAGCAGGTTACATCATGTTGTATTCAGATTACATCACTGGCAGGTGGCCTGTGAGAAGAGCAGAGGTTCCTTAGCATCCATGGACTTGCCTCTGGGAAAACATCTGGCATAGCACTTGGCACAGGAATGTCAAAAAACTGAATCAGTGAATGGTGGAATTTCAGCCAGTCTTGCTGATGACAAGAAAAAAGTTTTCTACCCATCCCAAGGGAGTAATGACCTAACATATCACCTTTTCCCAGGCAAGACTAATCCTCCTTAAGATTGCTTAAAAACACTTAAGCTGATCAGAGGTTCAGGAATTTAAGGGAGGAAAAAGAAAAAAGTACTGTCAAAGAGATGGTAATGAAGCAACCATAAGATCGTAAAATCAGTGTCAGAACCAGTAGACTCTCTAGAAGCAGTCATGGCTGTATCTTCCATTTTAAATGTAGAAAATAAAGTCCTTTAATATGTATATGCATGTGTGGGGTGGGATGGGGTGGGTGTATAAGGAATTTATAAGCTTTAGAGTAGGGAGCTCTGAAAATGTCTTCTACTAAACAAAGGGAGCTTTAACAACTTAGAAATAAAATGAAAATGACAAATTCAAATTTGGGCCAGAGAGAAGGATATTTGAAGATGAACTGGATGATGACTCTGAATTAAACACGAGGATGAATAAAGGAAATAGGTTCCTTCCTCTCTTGTAAGGCACCTAAGCAATCAGAGCACTGGAGTAAACCATCTTGAAACAATATAGAAGAAGTTGAGATTTCATCTGTTCATTCTTAAAGTCATTAGTTGATTCTTTCCTTCAATGGTATTTTTTTGAGCAAACAATCGCACTGAGGTACTGTGGTTATTTGTTATTGGATGAGACAGGATTTGTATGCTCATGGAATGTTCAATGTAGTGGGAAATGATAGGAGATTGAATTCATGTGTTAAATTCTAGGATAGCGGGCTCTCTCTGTGACAAAGGTACTTAAGGACAATATGGTGGTGTGTGTATAAGGGGTTTTCAATGAGGGCTTCCTGGAGGAGGTCACATCTTGCATATCTGAAAGATGAATCAGGCATAATCAGGTGAAAACAGGCAGAGAATAATGAAAGCTCAACATCTAAGGAATAGCTTATATAAGAGCACAGAAGTCAGAGCATAATAAGTTAGGGGCCAGTAGAACATGCAGACAGTTAGTTGGTTCTAGGTGCTAGGTTTAGGTTCTTAAGACAAATGAGACACGATTCCTGTTTCTTTGTAATAGGCCACCTTCTCCACCTCATCCTTCCACCAGGATTTTTTATATAGACTTGTATATAGAAGGCTTCCCTTGTGGCTCAGTGGTAAAGAAACTGCCTGCCAATACAGGAGATGCAGGTTTGATTCCTTGGCTGGGAAGATCCCTTGGAGAAGGAAATGGCCACCTACTCCAGTAGTGTTGCCTGGGAAATCCCATGGACAGAAGAGCCTGGCAGGCTACAGTCCACAGGGTTGCAAAGAGTTGGATACGACTTAGCTACTAAACTGTCACCACTATAGCCAGTTAACAATGTTATGATAGTTTCAGGTGAAGGGACTCAGCCATACATATACATGTATCCATTCTTTCTCAATGTAGCCATTCATCCAGGCTGCCACATAACACAGAGCAGAGTTCTATGTGCTACCCAGTAGGTCCTTGTTGGTTATCCATTTCAAATATAGCAGCTTGTACATGTCCCTAACTATCTTTTCCTCCTGTCTACCTTCCCCGTAGCAGCCATAAATTCATTCTCTAAGTCTCTCAGTCTCTTTTCGTTTTGTAAGTAAGTTCATTTGTATCATTGTTTTTAAGATTCCACATATAAGGGATGTCATACAGTAGTTCTCCTCTGTCTGACTTATTCCACTCACTGTGGCAATCTCTAGCATTCTGTAAGCAAGAAATTTTAGAGCACAGAGCACAGAGTACAAGTTTTAGAGTCCCTGGATTTCCCAGGTGGCTCAGTGGTAAAGAATCTGCCTGCCAGTTCTGGAGATGCAGGTTCAATCCCTGGGAAGATCCCCTGAAGGAGGAAATGACAACCTACTCCAGTGTTCTCGCTTGGGAAATCCCATGGACATGAGGAGCCTAATGGGCTCCATGTGTCCATGGGGTCACAAAGAGTCAGACACGACTTAGTGACTAAACAACAACAGCCGCTATAGACGGCACGTTTGTGTGCCTGCCTAATGCAAATGTTGAAGCCTTATCCACAGTATGATGGGTTTTGGAGATGGAGGTAGGGCCCTCACGAGTGGGGATAGTGCCTTTATAGAGGGACCCCAGAGAGATCTCTCATCCCTTCTGCCATGGGAGGCTGTGGTAAGAAGGCTCCCACCAGATCTGCTGGCCACTTGGTCTTGGACTTACCAACCTCTGGAACTGTGACAAATTTCTGTTGTTTCTAACCTACCCAGTCTGGAATTCTGTTATAGCAGTCTGAATGGACTAAGATAACTGTCTTGGTGGATTTTCTGTAAAAGTCAAATCAGGGCTCAAACAAACAAACCAAAAAAGGTAGACTTATAAAAGAAACACCCAGGGACTGGCCAAGCCAGGCTGGTGACAGGAGCAGGCTGTTGTTTCCTGGAAATCCTGCCTGGCGAGAGACAAGTGGAACTACCAGCTTTTGTACGAGCCTCGCATTCAGACCTTAAACATCTTAGTGGTCTCTCTTAGTGTCTAGAGAGTAGGCAGGGGACAGCATATCCACTCGACATCACTGTGCTTGCTTCTAAAGAACAGAAACCTCTTAGAGCCAGGGTGTGTTGCTGGTTGTGCTCTCAGTGATTCTTTTTCTTTTTTTAATAATTTATTTATTTTTGGTTGTGTTGGGTCTTCATTGCTGCCTGCAGGCTTTCTCTAGTTGCAGCAAGTAGGAGTAGTCTCTAATTGTGGTGCATGGCCTTCCCGTGGCAGTGGGTTCTCTCGTTGCGGACCACAGGCTGTAGGGGCACAGGCTTCAGTTGTAGTGACACATGGACTCAACAGTTGTAGTGTGCGGGATCTAGAACCCAGGCTCAGGGGTTGTGGTGCATGGGCTTAGCTAGTTCAAGGCATGTGGAATCTTCTCAGCCCAGCCATCAAACCCACGTCTCCTGCATTGCAGGCGTATCCTTATCCACTGTACCACCAGGGACATCCTTCCAATGGTTCTATAACAAGAAGAGAAACCTGATAGAGCAAGAGTTTTAATTTAGTACATAGCTGCTCCAGTTAAGAGGGTCTGTTTATGGTTATTTGAGTGTGGTGCAGAGTGTACATTTAGAACTCGTCCCAGTTTTCTTGAAACTTGCTCTTCTTCACCTCATTACCAACTGGTAGCCATGCATCCAAATGCTGATTTTTCTTAATTAAATATATGACAGTTTATAAAGATGACTTTTCTTTCCATTCTAATTAGATGTAAGTGATTCTGCTCTCTATGCTAATTACTGTGTATCTTCCTCCTGAAGACTATATATGTATATGTATATATATAAAACTATGTATTTATATGCACATAAGCATATATGTGTGAACATATGTATGTGAATATATATATGTATATATATACACACACATATATATAATTGAAATTTTAATAACCTGCCTCTTGGGAGAAAGCATCATTGATAAAAATATCCCTGCCTTGGGTTGGTGGTTTTCTGAGATTTCAGTTTCAATAGCTTCTTCCATATTAGGCTGCTTTCATCTCAGAGGAAATAATTATATCCAGGTTTGGCTCTCTGTTCAATAGGGCATGACTACACCAGAATGGGTCTCTTCCTGAACAGAAGAAGAAAATTGAAAAGAAAAAAGAAAAGAATAAAACTCTGACACACCAAACTCCAAATTATCTAAATCCATTTTCAATGAAAAGCTTGGTGGCTTGGTAAAGATGATGACTTTTGAAGGAAGAAAGATCCATTGAAAAATTCCATTTCCCATGTTGTAAGGTTAGGAGAGTAAATTGCACCCGGGGAAGAGGGGAGACACTCCTTTCAACATGTAATAAAGCAGGTGGCCTCATTTGAATTTTCCCATTAGGTCTCCTGGAGCAATCTCAGAAATATGTTGGCCTTGCAAACTGTAGCTCAGCCTTGGCTCTCTGACTCCAGGACTGAAACAGTTTTTCTGACAGCAGAATTAGAGTCTGGATTACTTGAAATGTTCAGCAGAAAGTTGTTTGTTATTGTGCTGGGTTTCCTATTTGCCATAGAATATTAAACAGGTTTATTATTTTCCATAGAATATTAACAATTGGATTTGAAAGTGGGCAAGTACCTACCCTCCCAACCAGCCTTTTCTTTCTGTTCTCTCATTCTGTTTTCCCACCACAAGGATCGGTGGGGATGTTTCCACCCTATGTCAGGGAGGGGGCTTTCTAGATGGAGCATCTGATACTGACAAGTTTGCATCTAAAGCCAGAGACAATCAGTCCAAATGAAGGCTTTCCCATGAAAGGTGTGATAAATAAATCCATGGAGCGTCCATTACATTTCCTTTGTTCATTCGGCAGATTGATTTTTATTATTGTTATTTATTTATTGGCCGTGCTGAGTCTTTTTGACTGTGTGGGCTTTTCCCTAGTTGTGGCTAGTGAGGGCTGCTCTTTAGTTGCCACGCACATACTTCTCACTGAGATGCCTTCTCTTGTTGCAGAGCATGGGGTCTAGGGTGCAAAGGCTCCAGTAGGTGTGGAACACAATTACAGTAGTTGCCACACATGGGCTCTAGAGCACAGGCTCAATAGTTGTGGCACACGAGCTTAGTTGCTCCACAACATGTGGGACCTTTCTGGACCAGGGGTCTCACCCGTGTCTCCTACATTGAGCAGGTGAATTCTTTACCACTGAGGCATCAGGAAAGCCCCTCAGCAGATGAATGTTGAAGGAAGTTAAATAATACAACCAACATGTCCCCTTCCTCATGTGGCAAACAATCAGAAGAGAGAGACATCAAAGAAAAGAGTTAGCAAAACATTAATTGAAATTTTGAAAAGTGCTGTGAAAAAGAAGTATTAGAAGCAATGAGAATATGTATCAGAGGGACTCAAAAGTATAGTTGCCTCACAAAGGCTAATAACTTGGTATGCTTACAAACTTATTTATTGGAGGTAGGAAGAAACTGACTTAGAAAAAAAAATCATTCCATTTTAGTAGTTCAGTTCAGTTGCTCAGTCATGTCCAACTCTTTACAGCGCCTTGGACTGCAGCACGCCAGGCCTCCCTGTGCATCACCAACTCCCGGAGCTTGCTCAAACTCAAGTCCATCGAGTCGGTGGTGCCATCCAACCATCTCATCCTCTGTCATCCCCTTCTCCTCCTGCCTTCAATCTTTCCCAGCATCAGGGTCTTTTCTAATGAATCAGCTTCTCATATGAGGTGATCAAAGTATTAGAGCTTCAGCTTCATCATCAGTCCTTCCAATGACTATTTAGGATTGATCCATTGTTCCATGTCCGTTTTACTAAATATCTTTTCAGGATATGTATATGACTGAGTATACATATTAATGTGGTAGACAGCCATGGATTTATCAGTGTGCTTTGTGAGATGATCTCAGATCTGTCGCTAGCAGCTTTTGCAGAGTGACAGATCCACCAGGTCAGAGGAGTACAAGTCTGTCTTCGATCCTTGTTTAGGCCAATGACCCAGTCCTAACATCTTCATTCTGGGTGCACCATTTCTTCTTGTACCATAGCTGAGAAGGTTGCAGAATGCTTCCAAGCATCTCACACAACCTAATGACTTTCTCCTTTTAGTTCTTGCTACATCTATGGGGCCCCCATATGACATTGCTAGGGACTCTCAGCAATTATCTCGCTAGAACTGAGTGAGATATTTGGTGGTGGGAGGGAAGTGTTTGGAGATCATGCTAATTAGTAAAGGAGGTAGAAAAGAGGCAAGGATTAAAGGAAAACATTCTGTTTCTAGCAATGCCACCCCATCTATAACCCATGGGAGACTGAAGAGTTATAACTCACTTAACCAACCAACTGATGTAATGGGCATCTGTGGGAGAGTCTGGGAGAACCTGAACTCATGCAAAATCTAAACACCTTTTTCTTTTTGCTCTGGTCACCCGTGTTCTCCAACAACACCTTTGCTCTTAGCCCTTGATGTCTTCCAATGCCCTGGTATTGGGTTCCCATGTTACTCAGTGCTAAAGAATCTGCCTGCCAAGAAGGCAGTGCAGGTTCGAGTTCGGTCCCTGGGTAGGGAAGATCCCCTGGAGAAGGAAACAGCAACCCACTCCAGTATTTTGCCTGGGAAGTCCCTGGACAGAGGAGCCTGGCGTGCTGCAGCCCACAGGATAGCAGAAGAATCAGACATGGCTTAGTGACTCAACAGCAACAGCACCAACAGTGCCCCTAGATAACCTCTGCCTATGACCAGACAGCCCGAGGCCCCGGCTGCGAGCTGACTGCAAGGATGCACACGGTCCAGCACTACACTGCATAGGCCGTCCTCGTATGTGGGTGCACTCTTCAGTGTTGCGTGTCATTTTGAATTGCATTCCATGTGTGAGTATTACCTACCTACTTACCTGATCCGGGAGATCCTTATCAGTAGACTCAGTGTTTCATTCACCTGTGTCCCCTGACCCATAGTAAGTGTCCCAATAATGGCTGCAGAATAAAGAAAACTTCCTCTGTCTGTCTCTTGCTAGGCTCCAGCAGATACTGGAAGCTGGTGGAAAGTCTGTGTATCCAAAAATAAAACTGACAGCAGCAGAGCCTGTAATTTGGCTTGCCTGAGAGAGGTGGGTGAAACAAACAGAGGGCACAGCCATGAAACCTGTGGCTTGCCTGTAGCCAGACTTCCGAGAAACCTATGCTAGATTAATTAAAATTGTATACCCAAATAGTTCCCTCCATTAATTCACTTCCACTGACTGAAGCGGAATTGATAGTTTTGCATACTTTCAGCAACATGTTTTCTACATTTCCATAGTTCTTATTCTCACTTAAGTTTTTTTTTGTAATTTCCCAAGACAGCATCTTGTGAAACACGTTAAATGATCCAATATGGGGATATGAAAATAATTTACTCCCATTTCACTCCACGGATTGGGAATCCAGATCTCAGCTGACTGTTGATAATATGCATCCTTTTTTAAAAACATTTATTTATTTATTTGGCAGTGCCCTGTCTTAGCTGGAGCTTGTGTGATCTTTGTTGCAACATTTCAAGTCTTGGTTGTGGCATGCGGGATCCGATTCCCTGACCAGGGTCTGCATCCAGGTCTCCTATATTGAGAGCAAGGGGTCTTAGCCACCGCACCACTCGGAAGGGAAGGAAGCCACTACACTACTCTTTTTTTTTTTAAATTGATTGATTTATTTGGCTGTGCCCTGTCTTAGCCTGTATTTCTTAAAAAGTATGCATCGCAGGTGGGCTCAGGCCAGCAAGAAATATTTGCTTCAGTTTATACTCAATGTATGATTAACATTTTTGAAATTAAGACTGGTTTGCATGTTTTGTTAGTTTACTGTGTAAACCTGAGTTAACTGATTCCAAAGTTCTATATTTCAGTGATGTCCTAGAGGAAAGGTCAGCAAACTATGGCCCACAGGTCAAATCCAGCCTGCCACCTGTTTTGATGAATAAGATTGTTTTAGAACCTACGGCTACACCTATTTGTTTATGTATTATCTGTACTGGCTTTCACACTATTGCAGCAGGATTGAGTAGAATTAACAGAAACTGTATGACCCATAGAGCTGAAAATCTTTACTATCTGGCCCTTCATAGGAAAATGTGCCGTGACTGTTTGAATGCCCTATATAAATTTTTATTATTAAATAATAATAAATTATTGTTATCTGACCTGTCTCTTGAGAAACCTGTATGCAGGTCAGGAAGCAACAGTTAGAACTGGACATGGAACAACACACTGGTTCCAAATAGGAAAAGGAGTACGTCAAGGCTGTATATTGTCACCCTGCTTATTTAACTTATATGCAGAGTACATCATGAGAAATGCTGGGCTGGAAGAAGCACAAGCTGGAATCAAGATTGCCAGGAGAAATATCAATAACCTCAGATATGCAGATGTCACCACCCTTATGGGAGAAAGTGAAGAGGAACTAAAAAGCCTCTTGAGGAAAGTGAAAGAGGAGAGTGAAAAAGTTGGCTTAAGCCTCAACATTCAGAAAACTAAGATCATGGCATCTGGTCCTGTCATTTCATGGGAAATAGATGGGGAAACAGTGGAAACAGTGTCAGACTTTAATTTTTGGGGCTCCAAAATCACTGCAGATGGCAATTCCAGCCAAGAAATCAAAAGACATCTACTCCTTGGAAGGAAAGTTATGGCCAACCTAGATAGCATATTGAAAAGCAGAGACATTACTTTGCCAACAAAGGTTTGTCTAGTCAAGGCTATGGTTTTTCCAGTAGTCATGTATGGATGTGAGAGTTGGACGGTGAAAAAGGCTGAGTGCTGAAGAATTGATGCTTTTGAACTGTGATGTTGGAGAAGACTCTTGGACTGCAAGAAGATCAAACAAGTCCATCCTAAAGGAGATCAGTCCTAGGTATTCACTGGAAGGACTGATGTTGCAATTGAAACTCCAGTACTTTGGCCACCTCATGCAGAGAGTTGACTCATTGGAAAAGACCCTGATGCTGGGAAGGATTGGGGGCAGGAGGAGAAGGGGACGACAGAGGATGAGATGGCTGGATGGCATCACCGACTCAATAGTCATGGGTTTGGGTGGACTCCGGGAGTTGGTGATGGACAGGGAGGCCTGGTGTGCTGCGGTTCACGGGGTCGCAAAGAGTCAGACACGACTGAGCGACTGAACTGGTACTGATACCGATATAAATTAGTGCCCGTGACCGCCCAGTCAGATGAACTCACCTAATCTGACATGGCAGGAACAAAGAAGCTCAAAAGATGAGTAGTGAAAGTGAAAGCTGCTCAGTCGTGTCTGACTATTTGAGACCCCATACAGTCCATGGAATTCTCCAGGCCAGAATGCTGGAGTGCGTTGCTGTTCCCCTTCTCAAGGGGATCTTCCCAACCCAAAAGATAAGTACAGATGAGTCCAGTATTCTTGGGCTTCCCTTGTGGCTCAGCTGGTAAAGAATCGCCTGCAATGCAGGAGACCTGGGTTCAATCTCTGAGTTGGGACAGAAGAGGAACAGCAACCCACTCCAGTATTCTGACCTGGAGAATTCCATGGACCGTATAGGCTATGGGGTCACAAAGAGTAGGACACGACTGAGTGACTTTCGCTCACTCAAATAAATGGCAGGGGCGAAGCCCTGAGCCTGGAAAGCCATCAGTCAGGGAGGAATCTGATGTATTTGAGGAAACAAAAGGAGGCTGCCTTGATAAGAGATGAGAGTCAGAAAGAGTCGTTCACTGTGAGACTGAAAAAGCCCGCCAAAGTCACATCACACAAAGACTTGTAAATCATGAAATTTCCAGATATTTTGACCATTTTAGACTTTCAATGTCCAGAGAATGCATTAAAAGTTAAAACTACAGAGATGCGGTGTCTTGTGTCACTTTCATATCTTGTTATGTCCATGAGCTTGAACTTGGAGCTCTGTCAGCTTTCCCCTTGCCAAAGTGGCTGCTGATGTTTTGGGATTCAACCCAGTCAGCCCGGAACATCTCCTCTTGTTATTCTGGATGTGCGCTGCCCTCCAGCCCACTGTGGGAAAGTGCAGTGGGGGAATCGACCGTTCTCTGAGGGCCGGTGAGCACAGATCTGGCCAACGCCTTCTGGCTTTATGGCTTTCCATGCCAGAGCTTCATGAACCTTGGAGACCACGTCAGATTTGACTGGAGGGGGCTCGAGAGGGGGGAAGGTAGACCCCCAAGGTCTGGGTCCTACTGTGTCAGCTCTCACGAGCTGATGCTATGGGGTCCACTGGGCACAAAAGCAGCCTTTCTTCTTGTCTCTGTTTCCTGAGAGTTCAGCCTGAATAGAGGCTCCAGGATAGCAAAGAGTTGACGAAAGTTTAATATATGGGAAATTAGTTAGAAGGAGATTTGAGTTTTAACTTTCAACTTCCCAAGCTGTGTGACATGTAGGCAAGTGGCTGCCTCTCTCTGAACCTGAGTTTCCCTGTCTATTAAAGGGGGATACCAATATTAAGCTGGTAGAATTGTGATGATTATATGAGATGAGATATGCGAAACTAATGCCGAGTCTGGCAGCAGAACTGCTGATTATTGATTAGAGATGATTTCACTGGCCTTTGGCTAGATTTTTTGCAGATCTCTTTCTCCTCCTCCTCTGAAAGAACACATATTACACAGAATATTTGACTGGACTGGGCTGGCAGTGGAGCAACATCACACGCTTGCACTGGGCAGCCCGGGGTTACATCAGAGATAGCATCCGCGCCTGTGCTCCCCCAGTGCACCTCTCCTCACCTTCAAATGAGGCCTCCTCCGTCTGTCACAAAGTCCAAGAAAAGGTTCCGGTCCCTTGAGGTTGGAGAAGAAAGCAGCTGCGAAGAAACAAGCTATTAATATTAATGTTCCAGGAAAAGGAGAAGAGAGAAAGGACACGGGCACCCAGAAAGAATGACTCCATCTGGCTTTGATGTGTTCCTTTCCACAGGATGGCAGCAGCCTGGAGAATACTGAATAGTGAGGAGGAGGGAAGAGAGGAGGTGGAGGTGGTCTGGCAGCATCTGAGGGATTACGTGAGCTGTGGGGAGTCGGTTCTGTCTAGACAAAAAGTCAGCCAGCCACGCCGCCATCTGCAACTATCAGAGAACAAGCCAGCAAGGGAAAGGGGAGCCCCTGGGCACCCTGTTTGTTCCAGTGAGTGGGTGTAGGATATTCTCTGTAAAGGACTAGGTTTGTTGTGCTAAACCTAGGGAGAGGGGGCGCCTGGTATTATTGAGACCCTTCCCAAAGGTTTGCTTTTTTGTGGATCTCTTTAAGCAAAGGTTTTCTTTCGTTGCCTCTCCATTGAGGTCCTGTGGTACCTTTTAATTTCTCACATGGATATCTTGTGTGATACTTAAGAGGTCAATCTGCAGTTTGACCTAGATTTAGTTTCTACCTGTATGTCTCTCTGGCCTTGCGTGGTGGGCAGATCACTCTTAGGGCCTGTTTTCTCATCTGTAAATAGTGTAAGAAGTAGTGAGGCAGTAGTTTGTGTATAGGCGCTAACAGCAGTGGCTGGTCTTACGACTGCTAGAGCCTGTTTTTTCTCTTCCCCAAACCAGAGACAGCAGAGGGCAAGGCAGTGAAGGAGCGACAGCACATGGAAACATCGCGGGATAATCACTTACTAGCCACATTGATGTTTCAGATTCTGTTGAAGGAAGCAAGCTTCCTTGGAATACTTGAGGTAAAGCCTCTGTATGTTGAGTGAACTTTGACCGTTTTGCACAGTAGAAACTGAGACTCTACCCGCCAAGCTCGCAAAAGTAATAAGGATCTCGACACATGAAGAAGCATTTCAGATTAGGTCACTGGGAAGGTGTGACATTAAATTAAAAGAATTTAAGAATTGATAATTCATGACGTGTTGGAGGTGTTAGCTAATATGATTAGTGTGATAATCACATTGCGTAAGTAAATGTATCAGATCAACATGTTATGTATCTTAAACGTACACAATGTTGTCAATTATATATCAATTTAAAAAATAGCTTAGAAAAGGCAAAAGGAAGAGGAATTAGATGAGAGCTTAGACTATGTCTGGCTAACTATTTTCATTTCCTTCATGATGAGGAATGATGGTTGGGTAGCAGAAACCCACCAAACAGTATCAGTAGTCTGTTATACAATATAAAAATTTAGTCTGTGGTTCAGTAAACCCTGTCTGTTTGCCATATTATTCAGTGGCAATAGCTTCGTTCAGTTATATCTTTTGATTGTCTTTGTAGAAGCTCACATTAAAGAACGCTGTAGGTATGAAATTCAACCAGTTAAGACCCTACCTGAATTTTGTTGACAACATTCAGTTGCCCAGAGAACGGAAAATCTTATTAGGCAAATCCCCTTAAGAATGCCACATTAGAGAAAGTATGTCCTTAAGCACTCTTGGAATGGAGAATTTCCTCCTAAACAAGTTGAACCTAAAAGGTCTAAGAGAAAAGACTGAAAAATTTGGCTACATAAAAATATAACATTTCAGTCTAGGAGAAAAAGTGTAATGAATGACACTTAAAGGGCTGTTTTTCTCAACAGATAGAGTGAAAGTGAAAGTTGCTCAGTCGTGTCCGACTCTTTGCCACAGTCCGTGGAATTTTCCAGGCCAGAATACTGGGGCAGGTAGCCTTTCCCTTTTCCAGGGGATCTTCCTGACCCAAGGATTGAACCTAGTTCTCCTGCATAAAGACCTGCTACAAATCAGTAAGAGATCATGTGGTCAAAAGAAGCATGAACAAGCTAACTGATAGAAGAGAAATAAAATGGGCTTAGTAACATATGGGAAAATGCTCGGCATCACGCAGAGTTAAAGAATGGACATTACAACACCAGTGAGGACTTTGTCCAGGTTGGATCGGTTTGTCAGTTTGATGACCATCATACTGGTGAGGTGTGAAGAAATAGGAATTTTTATCAAGAACGGATACAGATTTTTGGAGGGCAGTTTGACTGTAACTATCAAATTTAATACAACTGCTTGGTCAAAAACTAATATTTTATTTTTATTTTTTTAGCTACAAGAATTCCTTCATCATTTATTCTTCAGAAATTGAGACATAGTAGGGAAGAGTAGATGCATGCCTTTGCTTTCTGGCCTCCCTGGTATCACAAGAGGAAAGAGAACATTGACCGCTGTCAGTACAGTATTTTTATAGAAGGGAGGAGGAGCCTTCCATACCATTTGTAAGACCTAGACTGAAGGAGAGGGGCCAGATCCCAGGGTCCTCTTGAAGGACTAATAAAATATTTTAAATAACTTATTTTACCCATACATATGCACATATGAACATGTACTTAGATTTTTTTTATAGTATGTAAAGTAACACCAAAGACTAGCAGCAAACTCAATCAGGAAGATACTGTAAACTACTGTAAATCTATAAAATGGAATACTACACAGCTCTGACAGAGATGACAAAGACCAATACATGTGTGTGTGAAATATGTATATTTTGAGATGTGTGTGTGAAATATATATGGTCTTGAGATTCAGTTAAATTATGTCCTTCTATACCCATCTTTAACCTTTCTTTGTTATATATGTACTACATATGTAAAATTGCACAAAGCGAAATAAACAGCTCAATGAATGAGAAGAAAATGAATATCATGTAACTGCTAATCTGATCAAGAAATAGAAGACAGTCTATACCCTTTCTTTTTGTCTACAAGCTTATGGATACTTTCTGTCATTCAAAGCTTCTGTTTCCTTACCTCTGGTTGGGAACACTGAAAATCGTTAACACCATCGTTCTCTCTTATCTCACAATGTCTTTGTGAGAATCACATGAGTTACTATTACTGTTGTTCTTCTAAGTGACAGAGAGCTCTGAAAATGAGGATGAAGGTGGCCATTCAGTTTGATAGATGTGTGAAGCCTGCAAGGACATCATGCTTGCAGTCATCCCTAAGCCTTCCCTTCCTTGGGAAGACAGAATGTAAGGAAAAGAGTGGTATTCTGAATGAGAGAATCTGTTGGTCATCCTTCTTTGAGTAAATCTGACTTGAAGCCATACAGTCCAACCTGTGAATGAGAATGTGCAAGCTTCCTAATTGTTCTGAATCTCTGAATTTTCGGAGGACATTGCAGAACTGGAGCCATGCAAGCTTTTGGGAGACTTTCCCAGAGCCATGCCCATGTAGGAATGGTCTTCATTGACTAGGGGAGAGGGTCCCTTATCAGTAATTGCTAGGGATGTGAAATAATATATGTGCCCTGCCAGGTTCCATTCTAGCTATGTGACCTCTGACGAGTCATTTAACCTCACTGAACCTGAATTACTTATCTCCTTGAGGATATACATAACCCCAACTCACCTAACCCTAACCTCACAAGGTGCTGTGAAGGTCCCCATGAGATGGTTCATATAAAGTTCTCATTGAGGCTCCTCACTTGGCCAATACTCAGAACTGTTTGCTGTGTGAACTGTCTTGGAATATCTAACTGGGTCATCATGGTGAGTGAGACTGCAGCATATGGGCCTATATATTTCTTACACGTGAAGGCAGGCAGCCAGGTATGGACCTGGAGAGTGGGGTGATGGTTTTCTGACTTAGAAAACCACGATTTAGCACTCAGCTCCCCATTGCTCCTGAGTAGGACTTTCATGTATGAAGTCACAGAGTCTTTGTACACTCAAGATAGTGACACATGGAACTTGCAGTGTGAAGACCAGGATCTGTCAGGCTTATATAGAAGAAAGGAGTATGAAGTGAATGCTAAGGCTTTATGTTTGTGTGGGTAGGATGTGTAGAGCAGAGGGGAGAGAAAGGCACAGAAGTAGAAATGTATAAAGCTTGGCCTTGGCACCAGAAAGACTGGAATGGAGTGATCTTTAAGAGGAACATTAGAAAGCCCAGCAAGATGTATATTTTGGGGACTTAACTGGAAGTCTTTGATGCCAGTCTAGGCATTTAGAATTGATCTCCTGGAAAAGAGCCACTGAAGGTTCTTAAACAGGGATGTGATGGGTCTCAAACCCAGGAGATAAAACTGAATTAGCAAATTAGTTAGGAAACAAGATAGTTATTATCTACAACTAAGGCATTATTATGTTCAGCTTAAGAACAATCTCCTGGCACAGAGACTCATGTTCTCAACAGATGCCTGTTGAATTTTTATCTTGAATATAAAATTTCTGTAGCCCAGATGTCATTTGGCCTCCCCAGCTTTTTCATGTAAAGTGATGTGACATTTTAAATCTGAAGTGAGTGACTTTAAATCTTTCTCTTGCACAGACCCAGTCCAAGGGGTGAGATGAGGTTAGACATGATAGCAGCCCTCCATCCTCCTTACTCCCCCTACCCTCAAATGGGCCACCAGGTCCTGGGTTAAGACCCACTCCTATTGCTCTGGTTCTTTCTCTGATACTGCCTATCTCCATGCGCCAAACCCTCCAGGCTTCCCAGACCTCCACAGTGCGTGTGGTGCCAGGCTCTGATGTGAAGTAGATGAAACATGACTGAAGGCCATCAAGTCAGTGCCAGGCAGTGGCACAACTTGAAACAGGTGTCTGCCTCTGAAAACACCCATGGGGTCTCCTCTGCCGTGGGCACAGCCCTGTCATAGGAGCCGATGAGTAAGAGAACAGAATGCATGAACTACAACCCAGTCCATCCATCTCAAGCCATTGACATTTCACTCATGGTGTCCTAATTAACTCTGGATGCTTTTTATGTCCTTTATTTTTTTTTTATATCATATAAAGTGAACTGTGTTCGTTGCCCCACGTCATTTGTAGAGAATTGTGGAAGCTAATTAAAAACAAAACCAAAAGCCACAAATGTAATTATTACATAGTGAGGTAAGGATAACATTATCAGATGCTATTACATATACCGAGAGCAAATTTTAATTAGAACCCCAGGTGGTTACTAAGAAATCAGGTATAAAGAAATTCTACCATGACTACCTATTTGCAAAATAATCATGCATCACAATTATTGCTTGGGTATAAATCAGATTCCTTGGAAATGCTTCTTAAAAGGAAGACAGTTCTCTGGTCTTGGCCTGTGCAAAACAAATAAATAAAACACATGCATTATCAAGACCAGTTTCCTCAATCCGATACTGCAGGCACAAAAGATTTAGGACCTTCTGAAACATGTAATCCTCTAGTATCAAAGATTAGATTCATTCTTTCTAGTTTCTATAAAGTATAAATATGAGATGTGTCTGTAATGGCAATGAAATAAATATTTTAAGGCATATACTCTTGTTCTTACACGTAATTTATAATCCTATTTTATGACTCTGTATGTGTATGTGTAGAAAATACACAATTCATTCCAGTGTCAGTAATATACTTGTACATATTGTGAAATAGTGCCAAGCCACTGGTAAAGCTTTTCAGTAAGTCATCCCTAAAGACCCTTTCAAGAACTTAAGCCATGTGTCGTCTCGATCTTGTGGACAGGTGACCGGAAGAAAACAAAAGAGGCAACAGGATGGGAGGCAGGGAGGCAGGTTAATCTCTTTAAACATCTATTGGTGGTCCAGCAGAAGGTGCACCACCGGTGGATGATGACTGTCTTCTGGGAGCATGAAGGTGTTGTGGCAGGTGGTGATGATGTGCATGGAATCAGTTTCCTATTTTGTGCCTAATGAAAACATTTGCTAGATTCAAATCCAGATTTTTGTGTTCTAACCTCAGCTGCCTGTCCCCCCAACAACTAAATGGCTACGTGGCCTTGGGCAAGCCCTTTAACTTCTCTGAACCAGAGTTTCTCTATCTTTTGAATGGGAACCATGATACCAACTCAGTCCTCCTAGTGTAGCATGAGGTCACCATAGGATGAGCAGTTTGAAATTAGTGGAGTCAAACTTTGATGGGCTTCCCAGGTAGTGCTAGTGGTGAAGAACCTGCCTGCCAGTGCTGGAGATGTGGAGGACACAGGTTCTGTCCCTGGGTTGGGAAGATCCCCGGGAGGAGGGGAGCCCAGTGGGCCACAGTCTGTGGGGTCACAAATGAGTTGATTATGACAGTGCCTTAAGAGCAACAGTAGAGGACTTCAGTGACATTTGAAGTGTCGTGTAGTGCTAAGTGCCACGAAGGACAAATACAGCAGGACTGGGAGAGAGAGCATGCCAGTCGGGAGGACGTTGTTTCGGATAAGGTGCTGGAAAGGTCTCAGGATCCACATTTGGTCACAGAAATGGATGTAGTCAGGGAGTGGGTCACATGGCTACCTGGGGGAAAGCCGTTCCAGGTGGAGGGACAGCAAATGCCAGAATTGTGTTGCATGGGTTCAAGGGCCAGGAACAAAGCTAGTATGGCTTTTTCATTTCTGCGTGCTTTTCCATTGGAGTTCATATTGAGGTGTAGCCCTAGCAATTAAACAAGGATTTTAGGGGCCAGGAAAAGTCAGATGGTGGTGCTTACTCACTTACACATCACAATGCACAGGGTCTGTCATCTCTTGTTACCCTGCTCATTGATTTTTCTGCCTTATAAATGTATATTTAGACCATGATGAAGTTACTCTGGGACTTTCCAGGTGTCTTAGTTCAGTTCAGTCACTCAGTCATGTCCAACTCTTTGCGACCCCATGAACCGCAGCACGCCAGGCTTCCCTGTCCATCACCAATTCCTGAAGCCTGCCCAAACTCATGTCCATTGAATTGGTGATGCCATCCAACCATCTCATCCTTTGTCCCTTTCTTCTCCTGCCTTCAATCTTTTCCAGCATCAAAATCTTTTCTACTGAGTCAATTCTTCACATCAGGTGGCCAAAGTATTGGAGCTTCAGCTTAAGCATCAGTCCTTCCAGTGAATATTCAGGACTGATTTCCTTTAGGAAGGACTGGTTGGATCTCCTTGCAGTCTAAGGGTCTTCAACACAACAGTTCAAAAGCATCAATTTCAGGTGCCTCAGTAGTGAAGAATCCGCCTACCAATGCAGGAAATGCAAGAGACACAGGTTCGATCCCTGAGTCTGGAAGATCCCCTGGAGTAGGGAATGGCAATCCACTGCAGTATTTTGCCTGGAAAATTCCATGGACAGAGGGGACTGGCGGATTACAGTCTTTGGGGTTGCAAAGAGTTGGACATGACCGAGCACACACGCACAACATTACTCTTGCCCTGTAAGTAAACAGGTAAATCCAATCTTCTTCTTTCAGGAAATAAATATTGTACTGTTACGCAGCCTGATTTATGAAAGTAGTAGAAGCATACCAAGGATGCTGTTTAAAAGGTGCAAATCTGTCAAACGGTTGATCCTGCAGGACAGCTTCTTCTGCAGGGCGATGGAAAGGGGAGTGCCACATTCACCCCTGCCCCCCACCTGTTTGCCTTCCTCCTCCTGCTCTTCCTGGGCAGAGCTTCTTACTCAGCCTCTGGATTTTTAAGACCAGTCAGTCTTTGTTGCTTTCCCACCATGTGCTAACAGTGTTCTGTACAGTTTACACACCTTTGCTCAATTCTCTTGATCCTGATGGAAGTGTAATATTAAACTAATCACAAAGACTGAGACAATGAAATGCAGTAACATACATTAAGTGTTTAGCACAATGCCAGGTATAGGGTTGATTCCCCAAAATGGTAGCTGTTATTATCATAACATTATTTAGTCCTCCTACATACCCAAGGAAAGAGGCACTATAATCCTCAAATTATAGGCTCAGACAGGTTAAATAACTTCTCCAGGGTCACTCTGCTAGTTTCAGGCCAAGTTAGGGTTTAAATCTCAATCTAATGCTAAAGACTGTGCTCTTGTTCTTCACATACTACCTCACTACTCTTTAATTTCCTTGTATCTATAAAATGGATATATATATGTGCATGTATATGTATATATACGTATGCATATGTGTATCCATATGTTACAAAGGTATTTCAGTACTAAATTATGTAAGCATATATATACTTATAAAATATATCAATATAAAATTGTTACTGAACATACATTTATTTTATAAAGGTATATGGGTGTCTATACATCTGTGTTCTCAAGATGGCATTATTTGAGTAAAATTAAAACATTATTATTAGTTGAAATAATTGTTCATTTGAATCTGCCCTTAGGCTATTGGAGCCCCTGACCAGGAAATGATATCTGGTAATGGAGGGTCTGGACTTCGCTGGCGACTCAGATGGTAAAGAATCTGCCTGAAATACAGGAGACCTGGGTTTGATTCCTGACTCAGGACAGTCCTCTGGAGAAGGAAATGGCAGCCCACGCCAGTATTCTTGGAGCCTGGCAGGCTACAGTCCATGAGGTCACAAAGAGTCAGGCATGACTGAACAACTAACAATGGAGGGCCTAACCAGTAACTGCTGCGTGTTGGGTGTAAGGAGCCCAGCCTCCTCAGGCTGGCTGGGATACTTCTGGGGCAGGAACTGTACACAACTTCCCTGATAGTTCTGATAGAATGATATTCTGGTTGTTCTCTGTGGTCACTGAATATGTACCAAACCCCTCTTTGCCTTCCTCCTCCCGTGTCGCCATGCCATCGCCATGCTAGCATCTCGGCCCCTCTAAAATAAGCCACATGCTATTGCTTCTCTGCTCAGGGCTTGCTTCTGTCACTGTTGTTCAATCACTCAGTCATGGCCAACTGTTTGCAGCCCCATGGACTGCAGCATGCCAGGCTTCACAGTCCTTCACCATCTCCCGGAGCTTGCTCAAACTCACGTCCATTGAATCAGAGATTCCATCCAACCATCTCATCCTCTGTCGTCCCCTTCTCCTCCTGCCTTGAATCTTTCCCAGCATCAGGGTCTTTTCCAATGAGTTGGCTCTTCACATTAGTGGCTAAATACTGGAGCTTCAGTTTCAGCATGTCTTTCTAATAAATATGCAGGATTGATTTCCTTTAGGATGGACTGGTTTGGCCACCTTGCAGTCCAAAGGACTCTCAAGAGTCTTCTCCAACATACCACAGTTCAAAAGTATCAATTCTTCAGCAATTCAGCCTTCTTTATGGTTCAACTGTCACATCCATACATGACTACGGGAAAAACCATAGCTTTGACTAGCCACAGCTTTGTTGGCAAAGTAATGTCTCTGCTTTTTAATATGCTGTCTAAGTTTGTCATAGCTTTTTTTCCATGGAGCAAATATCTTTTAATTCTGTGGCTGCAGTCACCATCTGAGGTGATTTTGCAGCCCAAGAAAATAGAATCTATCACTGTTTCCATTGTTTCCCCATCTATTTGCCATGAAGTGATGGGACCAGACATCATGATCTTAGTTTTTTGAATTTTGAGTTTTAAGACAGCATTTTCATTTTCACTCTTCTCATTCACCTCCATCAAGAAGATATTTAGTTCCTCTTCACTTTCTGCCATAAGGGTGGTATCATCTGCATATCTGAGGTTAGTGATACTTCTTCTCCTGGAAATCTTGATTCTAGCTTGTGCTTCATCTATCCCAGCATTTCACATGATGTACTCTGCATATAAGGTAAATAAGCAGGGTGACACTATGTAGCCTTGACATACTCCTTTCCCAATTTGGAACCAGTTCATTGTTCCATGTCCAGTTCTAATTGTTGCCTCTTGATCTGCATACAGATTTCTCAGGAGGCAGGTCAGGTGGTCTGGTAGTCCTGTCTCTAAGAATTTTCCACAGTTTGTTGTGATTCATATAGTCAAAGGCTTTGGCATAGTCAATGAAGCAGAAGTAGATGTTTTTCTGGGATTCTCTTGCCAACGGATGTTGGCAATTTGGTCTTTGGTTCTTCTACCTTTTCTAAATCTACCTTGAACATCTGGAAGTTTTTGGTTCACATACTATTGAAGCTTGGCTTGGAGAATTTTGAGCATTACTTTGCTAACATGTGAAATGAGAACAATTGTGCATAGTTAGGACATTCTTTGGCATTGCCCTTCTTTGGGAATGGAATGAAAACTGACCTTTTCCAGTCCTTTGGCCACTTCCAAGTTTTCCAAATTTGCTGGCATACTGAGTACAGCAGTTTCACAGTATTGTCTTTTAGGTTTGAAGTAGCTCATCTGGAATTTCATCACCTCCACTAGCTTTCTTCATAGCTATGCTTCCTAAGGCCCACTTGACTTTGCATTCCAGGATGTCTGGCTCTTGGTGAGTGATCACACCATTGTGGCTATCCAGGTCATGAAGATCTTTTTTATATAGTTCTTCTGTGTATTCTTGCCACCTTTTCTTAATATTCTCTGCTTCTGTTAGGTCCATACCAGTTCTGTCCTTTATTGTGCCCATCTTTGAATGAAATGTTCCCTTGGTATTCCTACTTTTCTTGAAGAGATCTCTAGTCTTTCCCATTCTATTGTTTCCCTCTATTTCTTTGCACTGTTCACTGAGGAAGGCTTTCTTATCTCTCCTTGCTTTTCTTTGGAACTCTACATTCAGATGGATGTATCTTTCCTCTTCTCCTTTGCCTTTAGCTTCTCTTGTCAGCTATTTGTAAGGCCTCCTGAAACAGCCATTTTGCCTTTTTAGGTTTCTTTTTCTTGGGGATGGTTTTGATCACTGCCTTCTGTACAATGTCATGAACCTTCATCTGTAGTTCTTCAGGCACTCCGTCTATCAGATCTAATCACTTGAATCTATTTGTCACTTCTACTGTATAGTCGTAAGGGATTGATTTAAGTCATACCTGGGTGGTCTAGTGGTTTTCCTTACTTTCTTCAATTTAAATCTGAATTTGGCAGCAAGGAGTTCATGATCTGAGCCACAGTCAGATCCCAGTCTTGTTTCTGCTGATTACATAGAGTTTCTCCATCTTCAACTGCAAAGACTGTAATCAATCTGATTTCAGTATTGACCACCTGGTGATGTCCATGTGTAGAGTGGACTCTTGTGTTGTTGGAAGAGGGTGATTGCTACAACCAGTGCATTCTCTTGGCAAAACTCTGTTAGCCTTTGCTCTGCTTCATTTTGTATTCTAAGGCTAAACTTGCCTGTTACTCCAGGTATCTCTTGACTTCCTACTTTCGAGACCTGGCTTAAAAAATGGGTCTGGGGGCACAGAATGTTAGAGGCCGGCCATCTCTTTAGAGAAATTATGTGAGCTACCCACATTGCCACTGTTGGCTCCTCCATCTTTGTCTCCATCCCCTCAGTGTCTGGGATGGGACTATAATACCCATTTTTCATAGGTGCTCAGTAGGCTTTGGAGTAAATCTCATTAAAATGCTTTGCACTGGAAACAAGTGGAATTTTCTGGGACACCGCACCTCTTATTAGTTCTGTTACTGAATACCAACTCCTGCTGGCCTCTGTGTTATAAGCTGGTATTAAAAGCACTCAGAGAGATGTTTGGCTGCAGTGGTGCGTGTTGAAAAAGAGGAACAGGTAAGCTCCCCTGGGTATCAGTGACAGGGCCTAATAGCTCCTGTTTTTGCTGCCATCCAGCTGGTTTATGCGTTTGGCATTTAGCCTCAGTTCTTTATATGGTATTTATCACTGTGATTAAGTAAGGGGCAGAGACATTTGGAATGGCTTTGCCCGAGAAGTCACCTGAGCCTTGTTTTTATGTTGCAATAATGGAGCAGAGGCATTGTGTGTTCCTGCTGATCCCGGGCAGGCCAAGATATGCCATTCAAATGGCAGGAAGGAAGCAAGTCTGTGATGCTAACAAGAATTTATCTCCAAGATTAGAGTACTCACAGTGCCTTTTCCTTACCCTACTGTCCACTGAACTTTTTATGATAGTGTCTATTAATTATAATCCCTCGTGGAAAGCATTCTGTGTGTTGCTGTTGTTCAGTCTCTTAGTTGTATCTGACTTTTTGAGACCCCATGGGCTGTAGCCCACTAGGCTCCTCTGTCCATGGGTTTTCTGAGACAAGAATACTGGAGTGGGTAGCCATTTCCTCCAGGGGATCTTCTCCACCCAGGAATCAAACCCACATCTCCTGCATTGCAGGAAGGTTCTTTACCACTGAGTCACTGCAGAAGCCCTCTACGCGTTGAGCACTCACCATATCTTAACCTTCTCAATGTTTCTATGTAATGAGGAATAGAAAATTACTTCTACTTTGTTTAAATAAACTAAAGGACTCTCAAATAGTCTAGGATTGTTTACTAAGGGATTTAGTAGATCCTAGATATGTGGACAATGGGCTGGATTTTGTGGGATAACTAGGAGTTGACAGGCTGAGGGGGATGGAGAACCTTCAAATAAAGTCACTGACCACATTCTGTAAACTTAAAGGGTCAGGTAAATAAAAGGCATCTCAGGAAGAGAAAAAAATGTTCTATAAAATCTGTGAGATTCAGGTGTCCTGGTATGTCGTCCTGGCTTTAGTCATGGTTAGCAAGTCTCTCATCTTTTTTAATCCTACCTCCTTTTTCTTTCTTTCCTTTCCTTTCCCATCTCCTTTCTTCCCTTTCAAAGGGATATGATATGCTATGCTCACTGCTCACATTATATGGGTTGAAAGTGTTATAAAAAGCAGAGAGCATTCATTAGTTGTGGCTAACATATCTGGCTCTGTATTGGCACCTTGAACCCAGTTCCATGATCTCATTGTTCACGTATCTATAAAAAAAAGGCTTGGCTTTTTCCATTAGTCATGTGTGAATGTGAGAGCTGGACCATAAAGAAGGCTGAGCACTGAGAATTGATGCTTTCGAATTGTTGTACTGGAGAAGATTCTTGAGAATCCCTTGGACAGAAAGGAGATCAAACCAGTCAGTCCTAAAGGATTCAATCTTGAATATTCATTGGAAGGGCTAATGTTGAAGCTGAAGTCCCAATGCTTTGGCCACCTGATGCGAAGACCTGAGTCACTGGAAAAGACCCTGATGCTGGAAAAGATTGAGGTCCAGAGAAAAAGGGGCAACAGAGGATGAAGTGGTTAGATGGCATCACTGACTCAATAAATATGAGATTGAGCAAACTCTGGGAGATAGTGAAGGACAAAGAATCCTGGCATGCTGCAATTGATGAGGTTGCAAAGAGTCAGACATGACTGAACAACACCACCACCTCATCAGCTCTGGCTCCGTATTGGCACCATAAACCCAGTTCCATTATTTCATTATTCATGTATCTATACAACAAGCACCTCTTTGATGGACAGAGTCCTACCACCTTTAATGCTGAGACAGCTGGGTTGGAACTATTTGCAAGACTGTTCTGTCAGTTCAGTTCACAAGTTTTCTGCCAGTAGCCCACTAGCTTTTCCAGGATTACACTAAGTGTGTTTATGGGTAGGGAGATTTGTGGGCATTCAGGAAAAATAGGGTAGCATTTAAAAGGAAAAGGCAGCTTCTTCCATGAGACCACCAGCTCCTGGTGTTCCTCCTCCTTTCCTCACTGTTCTTTCTCAGCCTCTCACATCTCTCCATTCCTGTCCACACTGAAATGTTGCAGCTCTAGGGTACCACCATTTTGGAACCTTTTCTGTCAAACAATTCTAAACTTACAGCCATTACCTTGAAAGAGTGGATTTCCCTGGAGTACAAGAGAAGAGAACTTTATTTCCTTCTGCTTTCATGTCTGCTCTCTGGGGCTCATTTCTTCTAGCCCTGAGTGAAATCCAAGGCCATCTCATGATTTTTCTGATCACTCTGAGGTGGCGCTATGTGTCAGTTCTTCAGTGTTCTCCTACTCTTTGTTGTGGGCCTCTCTGTTTTCCTTTTCTCTCTGATTCTCTAACCCACCCTGTAGCTCTCCAGGACAGGAGTCAGAAAGCCGGGCGAGCCCTCGGTCTCGGACAGAAGGACCCTCCGAAGTTATCTTCTGAGGATGGGAGCCTCTGAAAGATCAGCCTCGAGGAGGGAGTGAGCGGACCGCCAGCCCCACAGCCTCCTTCGCCTGGAGAGAGACACTCAGACGTGGCGGGGGTTCTGTCAAAGCAGTTCCGTTTTATTGAGCTGAAGGGCGAGCTTATATAGGCAAATAGCGCAGGAAGGCAAACAGGGCAGGGGTTTCTAACGGGGCTTTCTGGGAGCTTGGCCAATTACTGTAAAGGTCACGTATCCAGATGGCGGTGCACCAGTGTATACTGGTCATGTCCTGGCATTGCTAAGAGGAAGTTAGCCATGGCCAATTGCATCTTTTTTGTTAATAGCCTCAGTCCCGCCCTCTTGATTTCCGCCAAGCTCCATTTTGTCATGAGCATGTGTAAGGTGCCCTACATTTGTGACCCCATGGACTATAACCTGCTAGGCTCCTCTGTTCATGGAATTCTCCAGGCATGAATACTGGGGTGGGTAGCCATTCCCTTCTCCAGAGTATCTTCCCAATCCAAGGATCAAACCCAAATGTCCTGCATTGGAGGCAGATTCTCTAGCATCTGAACCACCAGGGAAGTCCCATAGCATCCATTAAAACCAAGCATCAAAATTAACTGAACCTAGAACCAGACATTTAAATTATGGTATCATAAAGGATTAAAGCAAGATTTTTTAAAGGACACATTTGTTTTCATTCATTAAAGGATAATTTTCAAAAAATATAAAATCATACAAAATGAACATGTGTCAAAGATTTTATCTAGTTTATTAATTAAAACAAGAATATATAAGATGATTAATACAATTCAAAGGAAAATCTGAAGAGCAGACATATTTACAGTCAATCAAGAATGCTAAAATGAATTTGCTAATGCTTACAAACCTGAGTAGTATCCTGTAAGACAGCAAACTGTAGGTTTTCGCTGGTGGCTCAGTGGTAAAGAATCCGCATGCCAATGTAGGAGACTCAGGTTCAAAACCTGGGTTGGGAAGATCCTCTGGAGAAGAAAATGGCAGCCCACTCCAGTATTCTTGCCTGGGAAATCCCAGGGACAGAGGAGCCTAGATGGCTACAGTCCATAGGGTCGAAAAAGAGTCAGACATGACTTAGGAGTAGAAAATAACAAGGCAGCAAGCTGTAGTTTTCTATGGGGCAGAAATCAGTTTCACCTCTGCTAGACACAATTCATTTGCATTTCTATGGGTAAAAATAACTGTGTTATCATCATATCCTTAAAATTAGTGGAGTTGTAAAATATCCTCCTCCAACCCTGCTGGCTCAGAAGGTAAAGAATCTGCCTGTAATGCAGGAGACCTGGGTTTGATTCCTGGGTTGGGAAGATTCCCTGGAGGAAGGCATGGCAACCCATTCCAGTATTCTTGCCTGGAGAATCCCTATGGACAGAGGAGTCCCACGGGCTATAGTCCTTGAGGTCACAAAGAGACTGACACAACTGAGCAACTAAGCACATTCCAGCAAGACAGTCGAAAATTTAAAGCTCTATAGAATCAGATAACCCTGAAGGGTTTCCTAGACAATGCTCAGCATTCCACTGAAAGGATACCTAGTAATCTTTTGTGCATTTCAAAGACTTTCATAATTTTTCTAATTGCAGTACTCTCCAAGGAATATTTGTCATATTATTTTTCATGATATATATGACTGACAATTTCGGTGGTAATAATAAGCAAATTTAAAGTTATTTTAAAGCAGTTTTCATTTCATTTCTATTTCAAACCATTACATTTTGTATTTTTGTCTATGCTTTTTAATGTATATAAAACAATAGAACTTACAAATACTTTATACAAAAATAAACAGGAGTATATATTAAATATTTGTGATTAAAAAAATATTTTACCAATGAAGTACCAATGAAGATGTACTGTTGCAACTTTGAAGATCACTGTTCTGAGACTAAGATAAAAGTTCTCAGTATCTACAGAGACACAGTCTTTTGGAGAGAGCTCTCAGTTTCTTTTCCCCTTTGTCAGATACGCAGGCTACATCCCATACTATTAGCTGACTTATTAGTCAGAATGGCTAGCTTGCTCAAGAACCACAGTCTCTAGCATTGAAAACTGGCTTCTTGAAAATATTTCAGTAAAGGAGATCGTTATATTGACAGAGTCTTAGCAGATTTATTGGAGGAGAGAAGGCAGAGGAACAAATGTGTGAGACTACCGGGGTCTGTTTTAACGTGAGTCACTCAGTGCAGCGCTTTTCTTGGGTTCGGCAAAGAGGTGACAGAATAGTTCAGGATCCATGGCCAGAGCTAGGCGGTGATTTCTAAGTAAATATTGAAGAGACAGTTGTTGGATGTTATTTATTGCATCAAGAAGGGTCTTTTCACTTGAATAAGGATAAACTGACACTAGAGTAGTCAAATTAATGGGCTTTTAGGAAGTCCCTTATAATAGTTTCTTGAGGCTGTGGAACAAACTGCCACAGACTTAAAACAACAGAAATTTATTCTTTCAGAGTTCTGGAGGCCAGAAGTCTAAAACCTATGAGTTGACAGGGCCACACCCTTTATGGAGGCCTTGAGAGCGAATCCTCTCCTTTGTTGGTGTCTGGTGGCTGTTAGCTTTCTTCAGCCTGTGGTTGTACCTCCCTCTGTTCCATCATCATGTCAGCTTCTCCTCCATGATTGTGTCTCTTTGCCTCGCTCTCTTTTTTCGGAAATAATTTCATGTATTTTTGGCTGTGCTGGGTCTTCCTTGCTGCGTGGGCTTTTCTCTAGTTGTGGCGAGCGGCTAGAGTACTTGCAGTGCAATAACAGAGGCTCGTGGAGATGGCTTCTCTTGTTGTGGAAAAAGGCCCTAGGGTATGCAGGCCTCAGTAGTTGCAGCTCCAGGCTCTAGAGCAGAGGTTCCATAGTAGTGGTGCATGGGCTTAGTTGCTCCACCAAATAAGGGTCTTCCCTAATCAGGGATGGAACCCATGTCTCCTTCATTGGCAGGCAGATTCTTTACCACTGAGCCACCAGGGACGCCTACCTCTCCCTTCCGTCTCTTAAAATCCTTAATTTCATTACATCTTTGACCATCTAATATATTATCCACTCTTTTGGTGCAGCAGGTAATATCCCCAGGTTCCAGATATACAATATGGATGTCTTTTGAGAAGTATACTGGGTTGAACAGTATCCCTTTCAAGCATCATGGCCACCTGGGACCGCAGAATATAGCCATATTTGAAGTAGGGTCTTGGCAGATTTAAGTAGTAATGATGATGTCATACTGAGCTAGAGTGGGCCCTAATGACTGGTATCCTTATAAGAAGAGGAAAAAGACACAGAAGCATACATGAAGGGGAGAATAGAACACCTTGTGCTAATGGAGGCAGAGATTGAAGTAATATATCTACAGGTCAGTTCAGTTCAGTTCAGTCGCTCAGTCGTGTCTGACTCTTTGCAACCCCATGAATCACAGCACACCAGGCCTCCCTGTCCATCACCAATTCCCAGAGTCCACCCAAACCCATGTCCAACAAGTCAGTGATGCCATCCAGCCACCTCATCCTCTGTCTTCCCCTTCTCCTCCTGCCCCCAATCCTTCCCAGGATCAGGGTCTTTTCCAATGAGTCAACTCTCTGCATGAGGTGGCCAAAGTACTGGAGTTTCAATTGCAACATCAGTCCTTCCAGTGAATACCTAGGACTGATCTCCTTTAGGATGGACTTGTTTGATCTTCTTGCAGTCCAAGGGACTCTCATGGGTCTTCTCCAACATCACAGTTCAAAAGCATCAATTCTTCAGTGCTTAGCTTTCTTCACCATCCAACTCTCACATCCATACATGACTACTGGAAAAACCATAGCCTTGACTAGACAGACCTTTGTTGGCAAAGTAAGTCTCTGCTTTTCAATATGCTATCTAGGTTGGTCATAACTTTCCTTCCAAAGAGTAAGTGTCTTTTAATTTCATGACTACAATCACCATCTGCAGTGATTTTGGAGCCCCCCAAAATAAAATCAGCCACTGTTTCCCCATCTATTTCCCATGAGGTGACGGGACCAGATGCCATGATCTTAGTTTTCTGAATATTGAGCTTTAAGCCAACGTTTTACTCTCCTCTTTCACTTTCCTCAAGAGGCTTTTTAGTTCCTCTTCACTTTATGCCATAAGGGTGGTGTCATCTGCATATCTGAGGTTATTGATATTTCTCCCGGCAATCCTGATTCCAGCTTGTGCTTCTTCTAGCCCAGTGTTTCTCATGATGTACTCTGCATATAAGTTAAATAAGCAGCGTGACAATATACATACAGCCTTGACATACTCCTTTTCCTATTTGAAACCAGTGTGTTGTTCCATGTCCAGTTCTAACTGTTGCTTCCTGACCTGCATACAGGTTTCTCAAGAGACAGGTCGGATGGTCTAGTATTCCCCATGCCCGAGATCAGGGGCGGCAGCTGAGAGGAGCAACCTCATGTCCAAGGAACGGTGGCTGCATGGGTGCAGGAGGGCCGAGAGGAGCTACTCCATGTTCAAGGTCAGGAGGGGAGGCCGTGAGGAGATACTCCTCATCCAAGGTAAGGAGCAGCAGCTGCGCTTTGCTGGAGCAGCTGTGAAGGGATACCCCACGTCCAAGGTAAGTGAAACCCAAGCAAGATGGTAGGTGTTGCAAGAGGGCATCAGTGGGCAGACACACTGAAACCTAGTTTTTTATAAAAATAAAAAACTAGCCAATCTGATCACATGGACCACAGTCTTGTCTAACTCAGTGAAACTAAGTCTACAGGTCAAAGAACACCAAAGATTGTCAGAGCCACCAGAAATTAAGAGCTCATTTTATAGGTGTCTCTTTAGAATTGGAGGCAATGGAATAATCGAGAGAGATGGCTTTTGAGGAATCATGCATGTAGCACAAAGTTCATACACCATTTCCCCTTTTCCTTCTGTTGGAGCCAATCAGGCAGAAATTAAAGATCCTCTCTGATTGGGTGACATTTCCAGCCTCTTCGCCCTGCTACAATTTCTGTATTCTTAGTGGCTCTTGAGAAGTTCTATTTGTCAACTTTCTCCCATTCTTTTCCCCACATTCCCATAAAGCCAAACACTACAGAGCAGAGACTTGGGTTAACGAAGGTGGCAACAGGCTGGTTGTTCTGCTCCTCCACCCAGATCCACCCTCCACCCTTGTCCTCTGCTCTGTGTCCCCAGAGCCTGAGCACATGCCTGAATTGTCAGGATTAGTGTTGGTTTTCCTTCTTTGTCCCATCTTTCTACCTCTCATGAAAGGAGCCATGGGTAGAAGAAGATTCCCAAACATTGAAAATAGGCCTGTGTCTTATCCACTGGCTTAGACAATGGCATTGTTTTTGCATGTGAATATATATGTTTGGTTTCCTTTCAGCAGGAATTGTTCTGACATCTTCTCTTGTCCAAACTCAAGTCAATATTTTCAAACTATACCTAACCTTGGCCTGTTTTCCTTCTGGTTGACAAAATGTCTTCGTTCAACCTGGTGCAAAGGTTTAGGAAAGAATGTCATTCTCATACATTCCAAGGAGCCACATGGAAATGGATGTCTATTGCTCTGTTCACTGTGGAGGTTCAAGTGTGTGTCTGAAACACCAGTCTGCTGGTCGTAAGTTACATCCTAAACCCTGTGTCTCCATAAATAACCCCCGGCAGTTTCATTACAGCCTGGGGTACCCCAGCTGACACTGGCAGCTAACTTAACACCAATCAATCTTTCCAATGCCTTTCATGGTTTGGTTTCATTAAGAGCCGAGGCCATCATTCACCCATGCCTGCTTGGCCACCATGTTGATTTGTGTCTCCTTATTGTGTGAACGAATATGCATCCCCAAAGGCCTGAGATTTCCTCAGAAAGACAGTACTGCTGAGTGCTCCCTATTTATGGCTTAGCATAAGAATATATATTGCCTTTTATTACATGGCCATTAGAGAGTAAAATCTGGGGAGAGATTTCCATTGGAGTGTAGTGAGCATAATTCTAAATTTGGAGATGATGTGAAATATGCCCTTGCTAGAATATTCACTGAGTTATCAAATAGGGTTTTCTTCTGGTGACACCAATTAATCATGGCCCTTGTAAGCCCATGACACTCCCCCCTTCTCATTATTCCTGTTTTCCAGGCTTTGTTTAGCCCTTATCTCTGCCCCTGTATCTAGCCAAGAATTGGCCAATTTGAATGAAAAAGAGACAGTTGATAGGTCTCTGGTAAAACCTCAGCAAAAGGAGTGTTTCTCTGTCATTTTTGTGTAGGATTCTGAGGTGAAAATTTAGGTCTTGAGGGAGAGAGGAAGTAAAGGGAATGAAAAAATGCTTCTGTAGCAGTCCACGAACCACTTTATCTGGCTCAGCACAAATACCTGCAGCGTGGACACCTCAGCCTGCCCCCCACAACCCCCCACAGCACCCCCTTAGTGAAACTGGGGGCGAGGAAAATTGGTACTTAAGCTAAAGCTTCAACCAAGCAGTTTTTGATTACATAGCTAGAATTGGCTCACCAGATCCTCATGGTTTGTACTAACCTTGGCAGGGTCTCAATGGCCATTTTTCACACTTGACTTATTCTTGAATAATTTCTGAAACATATTAAGCATAGAAAGCTTTTCCTCTAACCTCACTCATGCGTATTTTTCTTTGCCTCTATACATTATCCCTAAGCCTCTTCGGAATTTTTATCATAAAGGCCGCAGGAGAGACCATTCATCTTTTTTGCCTACATTTGTGTGTCCACTGTGGACATCAATAGGTGGACTGAAATGGGCTTACTAAGGCATGCAATTGAGGGATGGATAGAACCTAATCTTCCCAGCCTTGTCCTTTCCACCACCTGCTCCCTTAGCTTATATCAGCAATGAGCTCCCCCTTCCCCACACCTCCGCCCCTTCCATATCCCTAGTGGCTACACACAGCCTGGTCTCCTCTGTAATCCTTTGCTTCTTTGTCCATCACACAAACACAAACCTTGATCAGTCTCTGTACTCTCTATGACAGAAAACAAAACAAAACAAAACAAAACAAAATGTGAACAATTATAGCAACAAACTCTTCTGGTCCCTTTGCTTTCTAAATCAAAGATTTGTGACTGAGTGTGTCTGTGGGGGGTGGGTGGGGGGTAGGTATCTTAGGATGGTGTTGTAAAAATAAAATCAGAATCTGTAGTAAGGGTGTATTGAAGGCCATATTCAACATTGTGATTTTACATTTAGAAGATACACCCTCCCTAGCAAAAGCTTGGTTTTATTATCTATATTACACAGTATAAACAAAATTTGTTAAGACCTGGAGAAGACTCCAGGAAAATGTCTTTTTTTCATTTTATGAAACAAATTACACAATGTAAATATGACTTGGAAAAACTAGACAAGAAAGAAAAGTAGTTATCTGCCATTACTTGAGGGACGGTTCACACTGCCTTGATGCATGATAAACACTTGGAGGGAGTGTATAAGGATTGTGTTTGTCCATTTGTTTCACTCGTTGGGTCTGTTTGGTTAATGAGCTACCCCTCACCATATCCTGTTTGTAGTGAAATCCTGGTAACTTCTACTAACAAAGCAGTTTGTTGGTAAAGTCTGAAAAACCAGAAATGGTGGCAACTTGAGCACTGAACAAGTTTTCTGATTCATTTCTCCAGGGGTGGAGAAGTTTTCTATCCTCTCCTCAAAAATGACCAAAACGTCAATGTGTATCTTCCTTTCCTTCGTTTAAGATTTTTGCCCCTGCTTGAAATGAAAGTATGAGTAGGAGATATCATTCTTTTAGCCAAGTTTTAGTCACTATCAGCTCAGAGTGACTGGGTTCCATCCTAAGAACCAAAGGATGTAAGCAAAACATAGAGAAGGTGTTAGAACAGTGAGCAGTTAAAAGGGGGAAAGGAGGTGTCCAGGTTGATTTTTTTTTTTTTTTTTTGGTGCCAGTACTTCTTTGCTCCTTATATCCTTACTCTTTACCATGTAAAATAGTAGTTCTTCCCTTAAAAGGATCTTCAAGGGGACCAAACCAGTCAATCCTAAAGGAAATCACCCCTGAATGTTCATTGGAAGGACTGATGTTGAGGCTTGAGCCTCAACAATACTTCAACAATGGCCTTCAATACTTTGGCCATCTGATGCAAAGAGCCGACTCATTGAAAAAGACCCTGCTGTTGGAAAAGATTGAAGGCAAGAGAAGAAGACAGCAGAGGATAAGATGACCAGATAGCATCATCAGCTCAGTGGACATGAATCTGAGCAAACTCTGGGACATAGTGAAGGACAAGGATTTTGGCGTGCTGTAGTCCATGGGGTTGCGGAGTTGGACACAACTGAGTGACTGAACAATGACAGACGAAAAGTTTCAGGACACTGAATTGGGCTACAGTTTCTTAGATATAACACTAAAAGTTCAAACAAGAAAGGAAAAAACAGATAAATTAACTTCATCAAGATTAAAAACTTTTGTTGGATCAAAGAATAATATGATAAGATCAGGCACATTCGGGGTGATAGGACCTTAGACACAAAGAATAGTTTGGACAGAATGAAAGGCAACCCATAAAGTGGGAGAAAATAGTTTAAGAGTAGATATCTGACAAGAGATTAATTGGAGAAGGAAATGTCGACCCACTCCAGTATTCTTGCTTGCAAATTCCATGGACAGAGGAGCCTGGCGGACTACAGTCCATGGGGGTCACAAGAATTGGACACGACTTGGCAGCTAAACAACAACAGATGAGATTATTATACAGAATATTTAAACAACTCCTACAACCCAAAACAATAACAAAGCAAACATCCCTATTAAAAATGAATACAGAACTTGAACTGACATTTTTTCCAAAGAAGATGTACAAATAGCCAGAAAGATGCTCAGAATCACTAATGATTAGGGAAATGCAAATCAAATCCACAATGAGCTACCACTTAATACCCATTGGTATCATTATTAAAAAAACAAAACAAAAACATAGAATAACAAGTGTTAGTGAGGATATGGAGAAATTGGAGCTTTAATGATGTGCTGGTAGGAATGTAAACTGTTATTGCCACTTTGAGGAACTGAAAAATGGCAATTCCTCAAAAAAATTAAATTGAACTACATTCTTTTAACTATGTAGTTAAAACATGGATTTGGTTATTGGTACACTCACACCCGTAGCATTCAGTTCACAGCTGACAGAAGGCAGAAGCAGCCAAAGTGTTAGTTGACAGATAAATGGGTAAATAAAATGTGGTATAAACATAGAATGGGATACTAGTCAACTTTATAAATGAAAGAAAATCTGATGCACGCCAAACTTGGATGAACCTTGAAGACATGGTGAGATAAGCCAGTCACAGTGCTGTGAACCTAAAAAGGTAAGATTTTATGTTATGTAGAAGAAAGAAAGAAAGTGAAATTGCTCAGTCATGTCCGACTCTTTGTGACCCCCTGGACTGCAGCCTGCCAGACTCCTCTGTCCATGGAATTCCCTAGGCAAGAATACTGGAGTGGGTAGCCATTTCCTTCCCCAGGTGATCTTCCTAACCCAAGGATTGAACCTGGGTCTCATACATTGCAGGCAGATTCTTTACCATCTGAGCCAAAAGAAAAATATACATAATATATATATATATATATATATATATTAACATATATATATATATACACACACACATATGTTATACACATATATGCATATGTATATAGTATGTATATATTTTATGTATATGTTATGTATATTTTGTCACAAAAAGAAGTGGGACTAGCCATAGAAGAGGAGGAAGTGATATTCATTGGAAGGACTGATGCTGAAACTGAAGCTCCAATCCTTTGACCACCTGATGTGAAGAGCTGACTAATTGGAAAATACCCTGATGCTGGGAAAGATTGAAGGTGGGAGAAGAAGGGGACAACAGAGGATGAGATGGTTGGATGGCATCACTGACCCAATGGGCGTGAGTTTGAATATGCTCTCAGAGATAGTGGCAGACAGGGAGGTCTGGCATGCTACTGTTCATGGGTTGCAAAGAGTTGGACACAACTGAGCAACTAAACACAACAAGCCATAGATGAGGAGGAAGTGATAGGGTGCAGGGCTGATCCTAGACTTTGTGAGGCCTCCTGTGCTTCTACTTGCTGTTTTGAGCCATAGCCAAAATATGGCCATTGGGATGCCCTTTCAGGCTGAGCCCTGGAATGACTAAGCATGCATGGAGCAGAATTGAATCCAAGCCTCAGCTAGGAGCTAGGATATCTGTATCCATAATTTAAGGTGGAACCATCTAGATGAACCCTGCATAGGTTAGCCAACTCTTGATGACCTGCGATTGGTTAAATGAGTTTAATAATTATTATTGAAGCCTCTAATTTTGGAATAGTTGTTACACAGCCATGTTGGGGAAGCAAGAATTAAAGTGGAGAAGAGAAAGTCTAGTAGAGTACTCCATGAAAACCCAACATTTTTGGGCTCATAATTGTCCCAGTGGCCAGCCATTTCTACTCTAGTGAAGGTATGTTTAATCAGGGTTATCACTGAGGATCACCAACATTTCCCTTGCTGCTTCATCCATCATAGACTAAAAATCTTTAGGCACGTTAGTTCTGTTCGATGCCTGTGTATCAGCCACTAGCTTTGTCAAAACACTTACTTCACATGGCTGTTTATTGCTCTTAGGATAAATTCCTAGTTTCCTGATATAAATTTTACATCTTACTTGCCTGATAACTTCCTCTCCAGCTTCACCTCTTAGTCCCTCTCATTTTTATTCCTCCTGTAATCTCTTACTGTCTCTGTTTCTCTCTCCTTCCCTGATTTTTTCTCTCATTCTTTGGGCTTTCAGATTTGGTAGCCCTCTAACTGGAATAACCATCCACTCTGATGTTTTATCAAGCTAGTTCCTAATCATCCTTCCATTAGGTCTTAATTTAAGTGTTACTTTCTTCAAAGGGTCTCCCATGAACCCTCAGACCAGGCAAGACAGCGCTTACTGTGTGCACTGCTGGTGTACCCCTGCAGCATCCTAACTTTACAAATAATATGCTTGTGCTCAATGCGTTTATCTTGTTCACCCCATCTTCTCAATTTAGCTGGTACCAAAACACAGTGGAAATGCAATATACTTTAGTTTAAAATACGATAATCAGATGAATTAATGAATCAAAGTTGTGGCTCTGAGATCACTGTGTTCTCTTGTCACGATTCACTCATGGATCCTATTGGCCAAAATTGTTCACTCCAGTTTATAGAAATTTAAATGAATAAAAACTTAAAGATCATATAATTTAATTCCAAATAAGCAAACTGAAATTTCTTCAAAGATAGTTTTCTGAGAGGTGTTTCTGTGGTATTTCTAAACTGGATAGTTCAAAGAGAATTATAAAATAAGTGTTTTTGCCCTTAACCTCTGGATTTACTAAATAGAGCATTTATTCTTGAACCTGCCTTTTAACTGAGTAATGCAAGTCAGGGGCCCATAGAAAAGGAAATTTATGGGGTTATGAATCTTCATTTGCAGTTCTTGAGAGTATAATGATGACTTCTGATTTAGACATTCTCCAGAGATGCAGCTGAGTTGGTGCTGAAAAACCTCAGCTATTTACTAGGATATCAATCCTTCTCATCAGGACATTAATTCCTAGGAATGTTTTAGTCTCTCAATTGGTGATTTCCATCACTCATTCCATGATTAGCAATTAATATTCATTAAGGCCCATAGGACACCTAATTCTCCCCTGTACTGGGCATGTATCTACCGGGGGTAAGAGAATTTGATTAAAGCACAAAATCTTCCTAGGTCATCTTATTAAACAGTTTTTTTTTTTTTTTTTACAATTTAAGCCAATTATTTTACATTGTGACCTGATATATACATATACACATTTCCACTTGAAGCATCTAATTGATTCATTATTGTGTTATGCTATTATTCATTAAGTAATATATCATTGAATTATATTATATATACATATAAATGAGATATATTAAATATTACTCATTAAATAAGAATATAATAATTTATGGGAAAGTAATTTATAAATTCTGAAGAATAATATACATATTTTGTGAAAGTTCTCCTAAGAGCATAAACTTGTTAATCAAATTCAGAAATATGAGGAAAAGTGGGCCTTTAGGACAGACAAGCTGATCTGATTGTGTCACTCTCTACTTGAGAATTCTTCAGGAGTAACCTTGGCATTGTAGGTGAGACCCAAATCATCTTTCTGGGCCTATGTTGTACCTTGGAGTTGTTGCTCATCCTCTCCCCTCAGTCTAGGCAGCTTTCCCATCTAGTAAACCCTTGCACCTTCCTCAAGGCCTAACCTGAAGTCACACTGCTCACAGGCCTTCTCTACCCTGTACTCCTGGTTGAAGGTATTCCTCTCTGTACACATTCATAGCATAGCATGTGCCGTCTGGGGACAGCCCCTCTCCACTGTGACAGGTGTGTCTCATTCATCTTGCTGTTTCCCAGCCCCTCTCAAAGAAGGACTACTCACAGTGCTAGTTTCCTCCCATCTTGCAGTATTATAACAAACAAGGGTATCCTTTTCCTTCCAGAAACGGTACCTTAAGAAGCCTATCATTGGTTTCAGAACAATGGGCCAGAGGGATGCTGGCCAGGGTTTGATCTAGATAGGCCATTTCATATTGCAGTGGCTCCAGGAATCGGGGGCTTTAGGAAATAAACAGTTCCAAGAGATGGGGGAGGACCCTGTATCCCACCTGGATATGGATTCCCATGCAGTGCACATTCAGCATCATCCCGCAGAGAGATTTGGAAAGATCTGCTGTCATCCTGGTGGCTCAGTGGTAAAGACTCCTGTCAATACAGGAGCTGCAGGACATGCAGGTTCGATCACTGGGCCGGGAAGATCCCCTGGAAAAGGAAATGGCAACCCACTCCAGTATTCTTGCCTGGGAAATCCCATGGACAAAGGAGCCTGGCAGGCTATAGTCCATAGTCCATGACTGAGCATGCATGCCGCATGTCATGATCTTCCTAGTGTGGATAGCTCTGTTTCCGCAGGTACCAGACCCTCCCCACCTGGAACACAATCACTCTTGCAATGATAGTACTCTGAGTCCTGCTCAGAAATGAGGAGGAAAAGAAAATCTCATTTGTGTGTTTATGAATATCAGCTCATTATTCATAACATTCGACAGATGAGGTGACCAAGGTGCAGAGGTAATTAGGATCACACGCCCAGGGAGTGGTGGCCACTCCAGTCAATAGAACTCAGCCTCATCTTTTTCCACCCCCTTACCTTTAGAGAGGTGTCTTATAAAATTCCATTCCAGTCACTTGATTAAATCTCCCTGGAGACTTACCCTAGACTTTTATGCTCCAAAGCAAAATGACAAATGACTAAAGGGGAATAGAAATCATCTTTTAATCATCTTTAAGGCCATAGATGCACACAAATGACTTTCTAGGGGGAGTAACAGTGCTTTCAGAGGGCAGTCTAAATTCTGGCTGAATACCATCAATAACAATAACAATAAAATAGAGAAAGCAGGGACCATGTGGGAAAGGCTGGTGAGGGCTTTAACACAGTCAAAAGTTTATATTCAGTGAGGGAAATTAATATTTCACATTCACTTTCTTTATTAGCTTAGACATCTGAAGGTCATGGGGAGAGTTTTTCAGGTTACCAGCTTGGCAGTCTTTATCTGGAGATGAGACACTGGGGACTCCCAAGGTGAGATAGAAGATATCCTCCAGGTAGCCAGATAAGATGACTAGCAAGGGATGGTACATAATAATTAGCAAGCTCATTACCACCTGCCATTTCAGAACTGTCTATCAACCCAGATTCATTTGACGTCCAGCTGCTTTTTGTGAAATGAAGGAGAAGGGTTTTGATATTTTTCTGAAGGTCTACCTAACATTGTGACATCAGTGTGTGTGTGTGTGTGATTTCCTAATCAGTTGAGAGCTGCTCTGATGGGGGCTGTCTTATTTTTAATTATACTTCGAGTGGAGATTAATCAGTTAAACAGGATTTCTTGGGGCCCTTCTGGAATGCAGAACATTGAAGAAGACAGTGAAGTCAGTTAGGAAGTTCAGCATGGGCCTTTTAAATATTTTATAAGGAAATAGGAAATATTCTTTAATAGCAACACCTCTACAACTATTGAATGGGTGAGATACACATGTATGTGTTCATATGACTTTGCTCATGGTTGGATTGTCAGCTGCATAGTTAGAGTTGGATGAGATACAGCCATTCATGGAGTATTTGTCGAGAGCCAGGAAAACTTGGGACGATGACTAGAAGATGAACAGGGGTGTGGGGGAGGAGTGGTGGCTCATAGGTCTGCTTGTCTGTTTATCCAGAGACAGAAGGTTAAAATTTGGTTGGCTTTTGGACCCTCTGTGTTGGGAAGTTTGGAAGCCTAAATGCACTGACTTCAGCCCCTGAGGTAGTAGAGGCCGGCGTTTATTCTGTTAATAGCTATGCTTTGGTGTTTGCATAGATGAAGAAATCACAGTGCCCTGCGTGTCCCATGTCTCCTTCTTGTTTCCTTCCACCCGGGTTAGTACTCTGGGTTACAAGCTAAATAGTAGAGGGTTAACTTATTCTCTTGATCATTCATTTACTTACTTGTTCATTCTATTTTTCAGCACATATTTTACTCAATACACTATTTTGGACAACTTAATTCTGTGCCAGGCATAACATTAGCTCCTGAGGACCCAGAAATGAAAAATGCACAATCTTGTCCCTTAGGAAACACAGAGACTCTGCAGATAGTATATGAATTTCAGTCTCTCTGGGGAAAATCTCCATAAGCAACTGTTCTTCTGGTGTCTTCTGTAATAAAGGCATATAAAATATGCTTCAAATACATGATTTCTATGATCACAGGCCTTTGTTGATGCTGTTCCCTGCCTGAAACATCTTTATCATCCTACTTGTATGCCAGAATCCTCATCTGGCCCTGTTCCCTCCACAAAGCCTCCTGACCACTTGGAAAAGAGTGTTTTCATCTCCATTCACTGAAACTATTTCTGATCTGTCTTGGATGTGAACTTCCTTGCATGTGACTTAATTGCTTTAGAGGATTGTAGTCTGGACAGCAGAAATCACACCTAATGTTGTATTTCTATGCCGTATAGCACAAAGAGCTTGTAATGCATTCTGATGCTTTTAAGCAGTTAAAATTCTTTGACCTGCCTCATTTCAAGAGGTGATGCCTAATACCCTTACCCTTGCATATGGGCTGTACTTTGCCATTTGCTTCTATTAAACAGAATAAAGCTGAAGTGATGGTGTGCAATATCAGAGACTATGTACTAAAAGACATGGTGGCTTATTGCTTGTTGTCTTTTGAATCTTTCCCTCAGGGAAAAAACAGTGTCTATGTCATGAGGACACTCCAGCAGGCTACAGAGAGGCCAAAACAGAGACTGTGGGCCCCTACCAACCATCAGACTAATTTTCCACTGATGCGAGGGGGCCACATTGGAAGCAATTCTTCCAGTTCCACTTGAGCTTTCAGATGATGGTGCCTGAACTGATATGTTTGACATAGTCTCATAAACAATTCTAAGCCAGACCACTCAGTTAAGTTATTCTTGGATTTCTGACACTCAAAAAGTGTTGAGAAAATAAGTGTTTGTTATTTTTAACATTCTCTGAAACTCTGCATTCATCGGATATATCTTTCCCTTTCTCTTTTGCCTTACGTTTCTCTGCTTTTCTCAGCTATTTGTAAAACCTTCTCAGACAACCACTTTAGCTTCTTTTTCTTTGGGATGGTTTTAGCCAACAATTTTAAGCTATATGACATAATTTGCTAGACAGCAATAGATTACCAATATCCAATACTCATGTATTGTTGTTGTTGTTGTTCAGTCACTAAGTCCAACTCTTTGTGGCTCCTGGACTGTCGCCAAGCCTCCCTGCCCCTCATCATGCCCCAGAGTTCACCCAAGTTCATGTCCATTGAATTGGTGATGCCATTCAACCATCTCATCCTCTTCTGCCCTCTTCTCCTTTTGCCTTCAATCTTTCCCAGCATCAGGGTCTTTTCCGATGAGTTGTTTTTTCACATCAGGTGGGCAAAAATTAGAGCACCAGCTTCAGCATCAGTCTTTCCAATGAATATTCAGGGTTGATTTCCTTTATGATCAGCTGGTTTGATCTCTTTGCAGTCTGAGGGACTGTCAAGAGTCCCCTCCAGAACCGCAATTTTACTTGTATCAATGTGGCACTCAACACAGAAGGTGAATATGTCTTCCTTCTCTTTGAAGAAATTTTATGAAATATTCCTGGTATATAATTCAAGGCTTTCATTAATCCCATTCTCCTTCTTACCTCCCCAGAGGTAATTGTATCTTTCTACAGCTTACTTTCTTGTGAGTGCAGCATTATTATGTTTATTCAAATTTATTAATGTCAGTGTTGACATATGTAGTACTAGGACATTCATTCTAACCAGTGTCCAGTATTCATTCTATGACTATGCTATAATTATTTATTTGTTCTCTTGTGAAGGCATTTAGATGATTTTCAGTTTTTCACTCTTATTAATACCACTGTGTTGTCATTCTTATAGATGAATCCTTAATTCCACATATAAGATTTCCCCAGGGAACATATTCATCTTTAATTTTCTAGTTATTATCAAAATAGTTCCCAATATGATTGTGCTAATTTATGCTTCCATCTGATATACATGGTAAGTCCTATTTTTCCTCATCCTTACAAGCCTTTTATTTTACAAGGCTTCTTTTTCCCCCCTTTTTCTTCCTTACTTCCTTTGAATCTAAGTTATAGTTCTTATTTAATCGTTCATTTTGTGTTTCTTAGCTAGATACATTTCTTTGTCTATGACATTTATTTATATATATTTCCCATTGTTTGCCTTTGGTAACATGCATCTTTTGGATTGATTGATGAGAATTATTTACATATTTTATATACTAATGTTTTCTTAAATAAATGTATAGCTTGTCTGAGACTTGGTTTATTAAAACTGTGATACATTCTATATGTGGAAATTAAGGATTTTTTGATGTAGCCATTTGTAAAATCTTTTGTAGTTTACACATTTTGTGTCCTGTTCATTCCATGGCATGAAAAGAAATGATGGTGTGCGGTATCAGAGGCTAGATCATAATTATAAATTTTTGTATACATACGTTTGCAATTGTTACACATTTTTGTATACGTAAATTTTATTTCTTCATATTTAGGTGCTAACATATAACGACATAATTGACAGATACCATTGTGGAAGTTTAGGTATACAGTCTGTTAATTAATTAATTTTGGCTGCACTGGGTCTTTGTTGCCCTGTGCAGGCTTTCTCCAGCTGTGGTGAGCGGGGGCTATTCTTTGTTGCGGTGCACAGGCTTCTCATTGTGGTGGCTTCTCTTGTTGCAGAGCATAAGCTTTAGGCATGAAGGCTTCAGTACTTGCAGCACGAGGGCTCAGTAGTTGCGGCTCGTGGGCTGTAGAGCACGGGCTCAGTACTTGTGGTACAGGGGCTTGGTCGCTCTGCGGCATGTGGCGTCTTCTCAAACCAGGGATCGAACCTGTGTCCCCTGCACTGGCAGACAGAATCTTATCCACTGCACCACCAGGGAAGTCATGCTTATTGCTTTTTGTTTCCTCAGGTCTTAGTGCAAGGTTCAATGTTTCTAGGAAATCTCTCATGACATGCTTATGTTTGGAGTATCCATGAAACCTGTACTTCTCCTATCATAGTACTTATTCTGTTTTAAGCTGGTACTTTAAAGATTGTCTCCCGACACACTGGACCTGGAAATTCTGTGTGCAGAGTTGCCACACAAATCTGACTCACACTTATTTTCCTAGAACCTAGCCCAACATTCAGTGCTCAGTCAATAGGCTGGCAATGAACATCCTTTCAGTCAGTGAAGGCATATCTTTTCCTTTATAAGCACAAAATGTCTTTGCTTCCATTAGACTGGTAACTATTCAAAACTTTGGATGGAGATCGAGGTGGGCTTTGCTTGGTATAGTAAATGTATTTCTCAAGGAGTAAATTGAATTACGTTTAAATGTTCTAAGAGAGATTGCTATTTAAAGGATCCATTTAGTAGATCTTTTCATGAAGTGAAGAATGTGATTATTAAAGTAAGCATTGCTTATCTTTTTTCATCTCCAGGCTTTTAGAGTCTGCAGAGCCTTGGGGTGGGGTAAGTGTGCCTGCTTGTGGTTGTGGGGGTGTGGGGATAGCAGCTCTTGCTAGACCTGGGATAAGCTTAAACACAGCTTTGATCATTAGCCTAAGTGGTATATTTTAATGAAACTAGACAGAATTTTCATCTCCTGTAACAAAGGACCTGCAGGCCGGTGCAGGAGGCATAAGAGACGACCTGGGTTCAATCCCTGGATCAGGAATATCCCCAGGAGGTGGGCACAGCAACCCACTTCAGTATTCTTGCCTGGAGAATCCCATGGACAGAGAAGCTTGACGGGTTACAGTCCATAAGGTCACAAAGAGTCAGACATGACTGAAGCGATTTAGCATGCAACAGAGACCTAATATTAATATTCTGATCTTTTCATTTACTGATGAGAGACCTGAGACCACTTATTCTTTTCTTGGAAGAAATCTAGTATATATGGGTAGTCCCTAAAATGACCACATCCCAGAATGTCAGGACTGAGATCAACCTGTTCAACCCCCTCTTGATACAAATGGGGAAACTGAAGCCCAGGTGGTAAGGAACCTTGTCAAGTCCAAATTATTATTTATTGATTAGCTGGAATGCAACATAGATCTTAGATCTCTTAGCCCAATGCTTTCTCTAAGAGTTGATTTTCTGTTCAGAAGTTAATAGTCCCAGGATTCAGACTCAAGTGTACATCCTGGTTGAGAATCCACAATTTGGAATCAGAAAGACCTGAATTTCAGTCCAAACTCCCCTACTGAACATCTCAGTGACTTTAGGTAATTTATACTCTTCTGTTAGTGAGAGCCTCAATTTACTTTTTTGCAAAAGAGAGATAGTTATAATGTTACCCACTAGGGCTTCCCTTGTGGCTCAGATGGTAAAGATTCCTCCTGCAGTGCAGGAGACCTGGGTTTGATTTCTGGGTTGGGAAGATCCCCTGGAGAAGGGAATGGCAACCCACTCCAGTATTTGTGCCTGGAGAATTCCATGGACAGAGGAGCCTGGTGGGCAACAGTCCATGGGGTTGCAAAGAATTGGACATGACTGAGCGACTAACATACACACACATATAGTATTACCCTTTAGAGTAGTTATGCCTCTTGTGAGGCAATGCACGTGAGAAGCTTGCACGAGGGCCCGGTGTATAGAGGGAGCACAGAAGCAAAGATAATGGTAACAGTGATGATGACGATGATTTTAATGATGTTGGATCTCTTGTTACTTCTTCTCACCCTTAGATAAAAGGACATAAGTCCATTTTCTGTAATCTAAGATTTGGCCATAACTAAATATGGCCAAAATAACTAAAAAATGAACCCTGAATTAAAACAATTGGCTAGAAAGTGATGGTTCTTACTCTTGAATAGAAAGATATTGACTGCATTTAAACTTGTTAAAAGTTAATGTGCTGCTAACAGCTTCCAATCTAACAGAGCTGCTGTCTAGCTCCTCCTGCATCAGAAAAAGTACTGAAGAAAGACTTACATGATGTTTTTTTCTCTTTCCCAGTTCTGTTTTCACCTCTGCCTTAAAAATAAACAAATATCCAGCCCTTGAATTAGTAAGTGGTTCAGACAGTAAAGAATCTACCTGCAATGCAGGAGACCTGGGTTCAATTCCTGTGTCAGGAAGTTGCCCTGGAGAAGGTAATGGCAACCCACTCCAGTATTCTTGCCTGGAGAATTCCATGGACAGAGGAGCCTGGAGGGGGCTACAGTCCATGGGGTCGCAAAAAGTCAGACACGATTGAGTGACTAACACTACTACTACTACAAATTAATAAAGCAAAACCTTACTTTAAATCCAACTCCCAGCAAAGGTCAGAGAAACATTCTCTAGGTTCCAGAGTTAAGGATGTTCGTATTCTGACTGTCTTCTCTTCCTCTGTCTGTCAGCTTTGAATGCTAGGAAACATAAGAGATGAGAGTGAGTTTGGCAGCTTCCAGGCAAGCTGATGCCTAAAGCTTCCTGGTTCCCAAGAGAACATATTCTAAAGATCACTGTATTTTTCTTACACAAAATCCCTATTTCTGCCTCTCTACATTTTAAAAGAATATTTACCCTCTTGGCTGTTTCCCTATAAACTATCAGCATACAGCATGAAAGGGGAGGACACTATCTTGTATCATGAAATGAGATTTCAGCATGACCACGGTCATTTGGAAGAGTGTCACAAAGTATTGGAGTGATCAGTGATGGCACTTAGGCTATAGTAATGAATTTCTGCCTCGAATCTGGAAAAGGTTCTGAAGCATTAAATGACTTATGCTCTCTCTGCCATTCAGTGTGACCTCAGATGAGGCAGACATCATGAGGGTAAACACCCAGTAGTCACATTGTCATTGATTACCTGGCTGAATTGAGTGCTACTTACTCCTTCAGCTTTGGCATCAGCCTCGCTTGGATCTTGGCATCTTCTTTTATTCTTTCATGTTGTCCTTGACTGTCCATAGTGATACTGCTACTTGGACGGAGAACTGGTCCCATTGCTGTCTTTTGGTTGCCGGTACTGTTGTAGTTTGGTCGTTGTTTGATTCCTTAGTTCTTCAACGTGGTGAATGAAACTCTTCAGTGCCCAAGCTGCCCCATACCTCTCACCATTCACCAAGCGTGTTGTTTTAACTCATCCATCAGGTTACTGTCCCTTCTGCTTTAAGGATACCAGGACAGTCCTCTTTCAGGGGCGCCACTAAACAGACAAAGGATACACCTCAGTCTAAGGGAAACAAACCATGTTGAGCAACAACAAATTGGATTTCTTTTTGAAGTTTTCAGAATGAAACAGACTGTTTGTTTTCCCTAGAGAGTTTTGAGAATAGAAAGGTTGTATGGAGTAAGAGGTCTAGGGTTGGGGTAAGTAGCCATTTTAAATCATGTGCAACTGATGAGTAAATGGAACAATATTTTGAACAAAACTAGAACAGAGAAGACACATGTAGAAAGGCAGAGATGACATAAAAGAGAAATGAGTGGAGACTGCCACTTGTGTATTAGAGACAGTGAAAAGGGCCACACTCCCCATCTGTCTAGAGCCCCCTGGGGGCCTGGAAGTCAGACTCTTCACTTTCAGACACTCTTTTTCCTCCCCTACTCTCCCCTCCCCTAATCTCCCCTCTCTTTCACTTCTATCCTTTCTTTTTCTTCTCTCTTCCTTTTTCCCTTCCTTTTTTTTTTTGTTTTGCTTTTTGTTTTTCTTTTGGTTTGGATAGATTAAGTAGGTTTATTTTCCTTACAATTACAGTTGTCTTTCCAAGCGCACGTGACATATGCATCCATGTGCTTTCTCTTTGCATATGGCAGTTCTCTTTGACATTTCTGCCTGTCTGCATTTATTACCTGAGAAACCCATATGCACCCAGTCATTTTAGTCATTTAGTCAAAAATAGTCCCAGTCATTTTCTTGCATATTCTCCAGAGAAGGAATCTGATTGATGGGCTCTGAGTTAGTTCCCACTGGTCAGATCTCACCCCTAGTAGTGTGTCCTCCCCTCTCTTCAGTAAGCCCTACTTATCTCATCCCTCTCAGTATAATCATGCCTAATACTGAGATTAGCAGAGCTCAGGTGCTTGCCACATGCAGTGAATGACTGCTAGGACCTGAGGGGGAATTAAAAAAATATACCTCCAAGTTATCATTTTCTTTCAGTTTAAAATTTCATTTAGGGAAAAGTCTTTGCATATATTGATTAGAAATCAATACAAACAGTGAAGAGAAGCATATGATAGATGATTCGTACAAAGAAAACATTACCATCCTTACAATGATAAAACTTAAACGAATACTGGCAGGAAAATCAAGTTTCACCGTTATTTGTATTAACCACATTGGTGAAACCGTTTACGGCAGAAGCAGCTACCTCCTGGATCGTTTTTCTCGGATCTCACCACAGCTATGTGGTTATAGTGGTGGCCTGTGGTGACAGCACCTAAGTTGGCTAATGGGGCTGGGGAATGTATGGTCCAATATGCTGTGTGTGCTCAGTCGCTTCAGTCATGTCTGACTCTTCGCGACCCCATGGACTGTAGCCCACCAGGCTCCTCTGTCCATGGCATTCTCCAGGCAGGAATACTGGAGTGGGTTGACATGCCTTCCTCCAGGGGATCTTCCCAACCCAGGGACTGAATCCACATCTCCTGCGTTTCCTGCATTGCAGGTGGATTCTTCACTGCTGAGCCACCGGGGAAGCTAGGTCAATCTAAATTTTCCTCTGAGAGTATTTTGACTTCCCAAGAGAGGGAAAGTAGTCATTCTTTTTGGGTCGATTTACAAGAGGTGAGGTCTGAGAGTATCCAGCCACTATATTTCATCTATATTTTACCTCTGCCAAAAGGATAAAGCCAGTATAAGAGAGTAAACATGATTCTATTCCAGAAGAAAGAAGCAGAAATTAGAAATGGATGGTGGCTTGGCTTCTAATTATTCCTGAGACCTACTGCAGTTCAACCCTTCATGCATTTAAATAAAGTTTGCAATCAGTTGCCCTTTGTGTTAAACATAAACCTAACTAAAGTTGGGTTTCTGTCACTCAGTTCAGTTCAGTTCAGCTGTTCAGTCATGTCTGACTCTTTGCAACCCCATGAATCACAGCACGCCAGGCCTCCCTGTCCATCACCAACTCCTGGAGTCTACTCAAATCCATGTCCATCAAGTCGGTGATGCCATCCAGCCATCTCTTCCTCTGTCATCCCCTTCTCCACCTGCCCACAATCCTTCCCAGTATTAGGCTCTTTTCCAATGAGTCAACTCTTCACATGAGGTGGCCAAAGTATTGGAGTTCTGTCACTGGTCACCAAGTATTCTGATAATACAGATGCTAACTGTACCACTGGCCCCTTAAGACTGGCTATGCCTGATCTCTTTTCCTGGCATCCTGATTCATTTTTCATCAACTCAAGAATACACTTGAGAACAAAAGATAACCACTAATACACTGCTTTTTGAAAAGCTCATTGTTGATCATGATAAGCCATTATGCTGTGGCTATAAAGGTTTAGACCCTGCCACTAACTACATGTGATGACCTGGGCCAAGTCACTTCTCTTACCTGGGCCTCTGTTTCATCTGTAAGATGAAATATGAGATTTAGATGCTATATATCTTCAAATACAAGTTTTCATGGTATTAAATGAAAGTATTTAGAGACTAACAAAGGTTCAAAATCTAAACCAAGGATTGCCAATGGTCAGGCACTGTGTTCTTTGGGGCCAAAGCTATGGAGGAAGCACAAAAAGGAATCTGAAATGTTTGCTTTTTCAAGCATGCCTTCTTCTCATCCCTCACCCATTTTGGTATACCCAGTGCTGGATCTTGGGAGAGAAGTTTGAAATAGACACCAAAAATTACAGGCTAAAAGCACATTTATGGAGCAGGGGCCGAAGTGGAGGAAAAGGCTCTGTAAGTGATAAAACCAGATGAAACAGTCTTTCTCAGCCCAGATCCATGTTGCTCTGGCCTCTTGGTGTATCAGGTTGCTTGGGATCTCTCCATCCTAGTTTATCCTTCATATCATTAGCAGGGTGATACTGCTGAAACACAAATTCTACAGCAGCATCATTTCTGCTTAAAATTCTTCTGAGATTCCTTTTGCCTTCAGGAAAAGCTCAAACTTCTTTATAGCACATTCAAAGCTACAAGGCCCCAATCACCGTTCTGGTAGCTCACCGTGCCTGCACCCCCCGCCCCGATGCCTTGTGACTGCAGGATGTACTGGACAGCTCCCTGCTTATGAACAGACTAAGCTGTTCATCACCTCTTTGCCTTTGAACATGAGCAGTTTCCTCTGCTTGAGACTCTCTTCCTCCTTCTCACCCTCCTCTCCCCTTCCTGCCTGGCAAATTTTTCTCCATCTTTCTTTGCAGCTAACATAACATCTTCCCCATGGAACAATCCCTCACCTTCTCCTCTCTCAGGTGCTCAGTCTCTGCTTCTGTTTTCACACTTCCCCTGGCTTATTGTTTTTATTTATTTGCATCTCTGCCTCCCTGCGAGACTGTTAACAACTTGAGGGCCTTGTTCATAGTAGGTAGTCAAACACTCATTGATACATAAATGCTTCTGAGATACAGGATCAACCTAATTGTCTTGTTACTTATCTAAAAAGCAGGAGGCTAAAATGTAACAACCATATGGGTTCCCTAAGGAAATCTCGTGAAGAAACATCAGTAAATGTCAAGAATTTGGCTTTGGGGTCATAGACAAAGCCCAGAATATATGTTTTTGGTTTCTGGTTTTTCAGACTCCTGGGGCCAATGACTTCTTGAAGCTGAGCTATTTGACTGTATTAGTAATGACTGCACATCACCTGGTGAAAATCAAAAGGCTGCAAATAACCTCTCTGTTGGTAGTGTTCAAAGCACTCTTTCTTACAGGTAGGATTTATGAAAATCTTAAAGGACTGTGGGAGAGGCACACTCATAGAGTGCGTGATATTCAGGTAACATTTTCAGAAGATGATGACACTTCTATCAATCACTCTGACATCGAGTTTAATGGCCTCCACCCTCTCCTTGCTACCTTCTTGTCTGATACATAGATAAAATACAGGATGGAAAAGAATAATAAGATGTTTCCATGGTTCTGAAAGGAGGAACGTGTCTTGTGCCTAGAAATATCAAGTTGTTTGATAGCACCTTCCTCCTGACCCCCAGGGCCAGGCTGGTCTTCCTCTACTGTGTGCTCACAGTCCTGCGTACCTCTCTTTCCTGGTGGTATATCCAGTTTTCAAAGTACGCTGTCAGTGCAAGTGTTTGCTTGCTGCGCTTCTCTTTCACTGGATGGTATACTCCAGTGGGCAGGGGTCACATTCTTGATGCCCAGCACCGAGCCTGCCACTCAGTCAAGTCTTGCTGAATAAAGCAGTGAGTAAAAGATCCTGTTCCCATAGCATGTGATTCTATGTACATATTGTGCATCTATGCACATGGGGTGGGAAGTAGGGACTTGGGAGCTGGAGTACATGTAAGTGATCTGAGAAGCCGTATCTATTAATTCTGGCCCCTTGATGCAAGTCAACAAGCTTCCTCCCCCAGCCCTGCCAGTTTACAAAAGCAAGCTGCAAACGCTCGTTAGTATTCTAGGCAAATATCCCTCAGACTGCCTTTTCTGCATGAAGACTACCCCATGCTTTACTTTCTGTAGTTTATGTTATGAAAATAATGGATTTTGTCAGCAGTTGTCCAGTAAGAATGTATAAGATCATTTGGAATGTGCTTTTTAAAAAATATGCAAGTGTCTCTTCCTTGTTTCCTTAATGACATAGAACAGGTTCATGGCAAGGAATGCCTCTGCTTTACTGATTGAGGTTCACTATTCCAGGTGATGGCTAAAGGCAAGCTCCAGATTCCTTGAGGGCAGAGACCATGCTGCCTCTGCTTACCATCTCATCCTCATTGTGGTATTTGGAGGAGTGCCTGAGACATGGCAGATGCAGAGTAAATATTTGCTGGATGAAATCACTGAATCTCCCTCTTAGCATCATCTGTATTTGTACCTGCTTTGAGTGGTTTAGCTTCAATTCTTGGCTCTGTACATTAATACCCCTCTCTGTCTCCCTAGGACGTGACTCTCATCTCGGTTTTTTTCTTGTCATTTTACACCTCAGTGCTCTTTCCTGTGGTTTCAGCCATCTGTTTGTATCATCTTGGCATCTTCCATCATCTTGGGAGAGCACTCCCTGCCTCAGCACCCTGATTTCCTGGAGCAGGTATTTGCTCCTGCCTTTTGGCTATGGTTTAAGTCTGATTACCTCCCTCTTCTCCTCAGGGTATGAGATCTGGAAATGTTCAAATCTTGGAGCTGTGCAATACACACAAGTGATGCTTGCCTACTTAACAAATGCACTTAGTGGCATTTGCAGTCAGGTTATTATTTGTTGAAAGGACACTAGACATGAAGGCTCAGGACTCACATCCTAGTCTAAAACCTTCTCCTTGGATAGTGCGGTAGTCAGAGTTCTCCAGAGAAACAGAACTAATAGGATGTGCATATACTGTTGTTGTTTTTCAGTTGCTAAGTCATGTCCGACTCTGAGACTCCATGGACTGCAGCCTGCCAGGCTTCCCTGTCCTTAACCATCTCCCTGAGATTGCTTAAACCCATGTCAGTGATGCCATCCAACCATCTCATCCTCTGTTGCCTTCTTTTCCTCCTACCTTCAATCTTAGCATCAGGGTCTTTTCAATGAGTTGGCTCTTTGCATCAGGTGGCCAAAGTATTGGGGCTTCAGCTTCAGCATCAGTCCTTCCAATGAATATTTAGGGTTGATTTCCTGTAGAGTTGATGGGTTTGATCTCCTTGCAGTCTAAGGGACTCCCAAGAGTCTTCTCCAGCACCGGAGTTTGATTTCTTATATGGAAATGGTTCATGTAGTTATGAAGGATGGAAAGTCCGAAATCTGTGAAGTAGGCCAGCAGGCTGGAAACAAGGGATGGGCTGATACAAATCAAGTCCAAGGTTGTCTGCTGCAGCCTTCCTTCTTGCTTGGGAGAGGTCAGCCTGTTGCTTGATCAGACCTTCAACTTATTGGATGAGGCCCCCCTACATTATGGAGGTCAGTTTGCTTTCTCAGAGTCCACAGATTTAATGTTAATTTCACCCAAAAGCACCTCACAGAAACATCCAGAATAATGTTTGGCTATGTATCTGGGTACCATAGCTCAGTCAAACTGACATATAACATTAGCCATGACAGGAAGTCTCCAAGTAACCCTGGGTCTCAGTTCTTTTGTTGAAAAATAAGAAAGTGGAATTCTATGTCTTCCAACTAAAATAATGAATTCTGTGTTTCGGAGCAAGGCTAACCAGACAGAGTTTAGGATTCAGGGACAATGGATGTTCAAACAGTTCTGCCTCTTTTGATGTCTGATATCTAACACTACCTGATGCCTGGCAGGGAATCACTAATAATTTGAGAATGGGGCCAGAAGACTTGACTTTGAAAGGAGCCCACTCACACTTTTTGCTAAATGTCAGTGGTTATCATCTTCCCATATCAAATGAGAAAAAAAATCCTAATTTTAATTTAAGGCACATTGCAATGATTACATTGCCATTATTATCCCTTGCCTTTTATTTTGTTCATGAATTTCCTCATGATTTAATTGGCCTTTTGGGCTTTGAAATCAATTTGGTGTCTGTACCCTGGCATCTTCAAGAAGTGTTTTTTTCTGGTGCAGTTGACTGCAAATCACCCTGTTGGGGCCTGCCACCTTTTGGTCAATGCTACCCCATTCAATAGAGAGGACACATGGATTTTTTTTCCCCTTCACACTTTGCATTTTCATCGAAAGTCCAGCATGTGATAAATTGCCAACACTATGTGGCATCTATTAAAGTATGGGCCTTGTACCTCTCCAAGAAAAGAAAAATTACCCATGATAAATAGGGGAGTGTTTGTCCAGAATCCAGAAGAGGCTGGAAGAGAAGTTACAGTGTAAACACCAGTGTCCACTGAATATCTGTGCAGCCTTTGTAGGCAACTGATATCACAGGGCAAGTGTGCAGATTTAGTACTTCTGAGACGACTAGGCTAGGAGCAAGAACTCCGGGCTGGGTGTGGTCTTCAGCAAACTGTAAAAGCAACCACTAAGCTAAAAAACAAAAACAACAAGCAAACAGAAAAACTCCCTTGTTGCCAGGTGGAAGTGGGAACACAGCGCTGCTGGATTTTTCAAAGCCTGAAATCTGGTGTTCTATGTAAAGGGTAATTTTTTAAAGGACTAGCAATTCATTCAAACTGAATGTGGGAATCCTGTGAGAACCAACACGTCTTGTCTGCAGGCCTGGTCCCAGCCTGCCAGTGGCTGGTTTGTGGCCTCCCTCTGTCTTAAACTTCACAAAATTGAGATAATGTGCTAGACTGTGATAAAGAGACATTCCAAAGGTGTTTGTTCCTTTTCAGTATATACACAGGATGCTAAACCCAGGACTCTACCATCCACCTCTGTGTTGGCAGGCAGGGAAGACAAGATTTATCCTGAAGCTGGTAAAGCAGAAGCTTCAGGATTCCTTCGCCACAGGGCCCCTTCCAAGGCCCTGGGAGAGCCTTGGCAAAGAGGCTATATGATTTTGTTTTTGTAGAATTTGTAAGAGTATTTAAAATATTCGAGCTGCAGTGCTTTAGGACCATGGTCTGTATCCACTCTGGGTTTTCACTTTTTTCACATTTCCCTCAATGTGCAGTGGTGGTATAGCAACCAGGGGCATATTTTAGAATTCCAGCTAGCAAGATCCAACTTCAAGGCTTCTCAGTCTTGGCATTCTTGACATTTGGGGCTAGACAATTCTTTGCTAGGGGTGTTGTCCTGAACATTGAAGGATGTTTGCAGCATTCCTGGTCTTTATCCACTGGGTGTCAGTAGCAACCCCCTTCCCTACCCACTCCTACAACTGTGACAAAGTCCTCTGGAAGGAAAAATTGAACCCCAGCCATTGGGAACACTGGACTTGTGCTATATCTACCTTGCATTAGAATATAACCAAGTGGCCCAGGGTCATATTTGTGTCCAGGTTTCCAGTATTGCAACAGTGTTGGTGTAGGCATGGCTTCCACAGATACGTGGACTCCTCTTAGTGCCACCTCACCCACCCTCATGACACAAGAGCGCAAGACCAGAATGATAGGATGGAGCACACAGGGCGGAGTAGAAAGAGAGGTTGGAAAGGATGGCGTTAGAGGCCAGTTAAGAAGTGTCTTCCGGATCTTACAAATCATGTATGGAAGTAGCTTGATGGAGACTTTCCAATGACGACAGCAAATCCCCAAAATATATGTGGTTTATTATGAATTTGAAGGAAAATTACCTAAACTATCAATAATAAAAATAAATTCCAGAGGAGAGACTGAATTATATTACTTTTTCACACTGTTGAAAGTAGTATAAAGTTGTCTTATATAGAGGAGATAAAAGAGTCTATGGCTAAAAACAGAAAAAACATGTTACACAGTAGGGTCAAGTAGTTAAAAACTATTATTTTCTGAGTTTTATGTTTGAGGATTTTGTCAGCTTTTTAAATATTTTGTTGTGATTTATTGTCTAATACAAAGTAAATATTCATTTTGTACTTAGTTTTGTATTCATAGTTGTGTGTGTGTGGGTGTATATACATATATATGTATATATATATGTATATATATGTATATATATATTTTGTAAAGGCACATCTCCACTTGAATTACATACACTTCATATCCCTTAAAACCTGGGTTTGTATCTGGATTTTGGATACCAACGTGAGTGGAGAGGAATCTCTGGAGTATATATGAAAGTAATTTCCTGAGAAAGTTGTTGGGATGCCGTGGGTCACCCCTCTTATCCCCTGCCAACTCCACTGTCCCCAGTCACCAAGGTGAGGGAAATGGGTGTTATGCTTTTCGTGACAAATGGAAAGCAGATGACTCAGAAAGCTTGATGTTTAGCTCCTGCACCTGATGTGACAACAGGACCAGTATCTGACTCTGTGTGTGTGTGTGTCTGTGTGTGTGTTAGTTGCTCAGTTGTGTCTGACTCTTTGCGACTGCATAGACTGTAGCCTGTCAGACCCTCTGTTCATGGGATTCTCCAGGCAAGAATACTGGAGTGGGTTGCCACCCCCTTCTCCAGGGGATCTTCCTGACCCAGGTACTGAACCTGTGTCTCTTGAGTCTCCTGCACTGGCAGACAGATTCTTTACCCCTAAACTGCCAGGGAAGCCCACTTGACTCTAGGCTGGACCCTAAAAGGGAGCTAGCTATTCAGGCAGCTGCAGCCAAGGAGGGGTGACTGCATTGATCCATTTATACTCACAGAGTTTATTAGGGGTAAAAATGCTCCAGCATTTTCCATGAGCCAGAGAGAGACCAAGTGCAGCTCTCTCAAATCCTGCCCAGGAGGTCACTGTAGAGAATGATGGAGCTCCATGGACAGAGTCCATGTGGAGTGATCTATGGAAGAATCAGGGGCTGAGGGGCCACTTCTGGCCAAGGAAAATGTGGCAGTGCATCACAGGAAGTCCAACTAAATGTTCCCAGAAGAGAAATCTGAAGATCCCAATGGGTGCTCAATCAGTCGTGGCCAACTAATTTAGACCCCGTGGACTGTCAGGGTCTCCTGACAAGGCTCTCCTGACAAGAGTACTAGAGTGGGTTGCCATTTTCTCCTCCAGGAAATCTTCCTGACCCAGGAATTGACTCTGTGTCTCCTTCATTGACAGATGGATTTGTTACCCCTAGCGCCACCTGGGAAGCTCTCTAAAGAGGGGAGACCCCCAAAGGAATACCAGTTAAGACACATTTCTCCAAAGAAGATATAAAAATGGCTAACAAACACATGAAAAGATGCTCAACATCACTCATTATCAGAGAAATGCAAATCAAAACCACAATGAGGTACCACTTTACACCAGTCAGAATGGCTGCCATCCAAAAGTCTACAAGCAATAAATGCTGGAGAGGGTGTGGAGAAAAGGGAACCCTCTTATACTGTTGGTGGGAATGCAAACTAGTACAGCCACTATGGAAAACAGTGTGGAGGTTCCTTAAAAAGCTGCAAATAGACCTGCCATATGACCCGGCAATCCCACTGCTGGGCATATACACCGAGGAAACCAGAATTGAAAGAGACACGTGTACCCCAATGTTCATCGCCGCATTGTTTACAATAGCCAGGACATGGAAGCAACCTAGATGCCCATCAACTGACAAATGGATAAGAAAGCTGTGGTACATATACACAATGGAATATTACTCA
>ML661883.1:11672679-11720278 GCA_007570785.1 Antilocapra americana | reverse complement strand
AAGTAAGCCAGAAGCAAAAACAACAATACAGTATATTAACACATATATATGGAATTTAGAAAGACAGTAACGAGAACCCAACATGGGAGACAACAAAAGGAACACAGATGTATAGAATAGACTCGTGGACTCTGTGGATGAGGGTAAGGGTGGGATGATATGGGAGAAGGGCATTGAAGCATGTTAATTGTCATGTGTCTAATCAATCGCCAGCCCAGGATTGATGCTCGGGACTGGTGCAGCGAGATTTCCCGGGGGGGAGGGAGGAGGGAAGGGGGATCCGGAGGGGAAGCATATGTAAACCCATGGTGATATCAAGACAATGTATGGCAAAAACAATAATAAAAAAATAAATAAAAAAAAAAAAAGACACAGTGACAACTTTTGATCACCAGCCAGTCCCAGATGTGTGACGCAAGGGTAAAATGGTGCCAGTTAAGTAAATATTGTCCTGTTCCCCTCCCTCTCCCCAATTCCTCTATACTCAAGGTCAGCTAATAGTTGGGAAGGAGCTAAGGAAGAAAGAAAGAGGAGGACACATTCCTTTCTATACTCAGGGCATCAAGCATTCAGAATGACCATAGCAAGTCTGACTGCTTATCCTTAGAGAAGCTGCTTATGAGGCTGGTCTTTGGCTGGTGTCTGGGAACTTGGATTTCATGAGGGTTCTCGTGCCTCCGTCTCACTGGAGCAGCTCACTGGGCCTAGTCTGTTTGTGCAAACAGTACACTTTATGCTGAACTCCTGCTTTCCTCCCAGGACCCCTGAATTTTGCTACATGCTAGGCCAGAGTACCCATGAGGCAAAATCCTGAATAGTGTGTCTCTAATGAACTTCCTCAGTTGGCAACCTTTCACATATGTCATCACAGCTCATTGTGAGGGAATTAATTTCATGCTGTGTGACTCCACCAGGAGAGGACTATGGAAGCTTGTGTTTAATTTGCCCCAGATTTTTGCTCTGTGTGCCTTTCCCTTTGCTGATTTTGCTTTGTATCCTTTTGGGTACAGCTCAACCATATGTAAATCCTGTGATTGCTTCTAGGAAATCACTGAACCAGAGAGGGTCTTGGGGACCAGGTCCTGGGTATGGAAATAGAGGGAAGTTTTGCTTGTGAATGAAGCTTAAAGTTCCTCTTATTTGACAAACTAGATGCTAAGTGATTGAACTGACACTGTATTTTTGGCTTAAAGTGAACAGGAGCGTCATGAGATCAATCAAGTTTTCATGCAGAGATAGAGCAACCAGCCCTATAAGACTAACGAAGCAGTAGACAGCAAAAATAAAATTACATTCTGCTTACATCCTGTAAGGTAGGTTTTTTCCATGTGTCAGTGCTGTGCCTATTACCCCCACTGAATTCTCCTAGTAACCAATGGAGACAGGAACGTCTTTACAAACAAGGAAACCGATATAGCTAAGAGTTGAAAAGACATTCATAAGCTCACATGGCAATGGAAGTATGACCCAGATATTACAATTTGGCCCTCTGCCTTTAAGATTTGATTTTTTTCCCCCACTTTGCCACATTGACTTTGCTGTTTAATATAGAGTGATGGGATCAACCAAACATCTATAGTTCTCTCCTCTAAAAATGAAACTGACATTACTGCTGTGTGGACTCTTTCTGTTCGTATCCATTAAACATGTATCCTTTGACATATATTTATATCCTATCTGGGAGCTTAGTTTGAACAGGCTCATCTGCCCTGTTTGAGCTGATGACCTTGGAGTGTGGGGCCTCTCTATTTTCCTTTTCTCTCCGACTCTCTAACCCGCCCTGTAGCTCTCCAGGGCGGGAGTCAGAAAGCCGGGCGAGCCCTCAGTCTCGGACAGAAGGACCCTCCGAAGTTATCTTCTGAGGATGGGAGCCTGTGGAAGATCAGCCCCGAGGAGGGGGTGAGCGGACCGCCCGCCCCACAGCCTCCCTCGCCCGGAGAGAGACACTAAGACGCGGCTGGGGTTCTGTCAAAGCAGTTCCGTTTTATTGAGCTGGAGGGCCAGCGCGAGAAGGCAAACGGCACAGGGTTCCAAAAGGGGCTTTCCGGGAGCTTGGCCAATCACTGTAAAGGTCACGTATCCAGGTGGTGGCGCACCAATGTATACTGGTCACGTCCCGGCATTGCTAAGAGGAAGTTAGCCATGGCCAATTGCATTTTTTTGGTAAATAGCCTCAGTCCCACCCTCTTGATTTCCGCCAAGCGCCATCTTGTCATGAGCACGTGTGAGGTGCCCTACATATGGAGCATACCGGCTCTTAAGAGAATGCAGCCTGCACCTTTGATCTTGTAGACTCAGAAAAGCTCTGGGTAGTAGCCTGTGTATGTTTGTGTTTACACGCCTACAGAGTTGGGTGTGATTCTGTCCCACCTGAATGATACACTGAATGTGTCAAGTCTGCTGTAATAGTTATCAGTAGACAAAAATCTAGTCTTATCTTAAATACTATCAGTTATGGCCTCAGCTTGATGACTTCAACAAGAGCAAACTCCAAACCAACTTTCTCACACTTTAACATGTCCAACAACTGGCCAACCATTTTACTAGATATTATGCTAGGTATGTGAGATGCAGTAGTGAACACAACGGAGTTGCTGGCCCGAGGAAGCTCAGGGTCTAGTGCGGGAAGGTAGGCAAGGGAATCCAATAAAATTTCAGTGGGATATACTATAGCGGAGTTAGGTGGACAGATGGGTCATTTATTTGTTTAGTCTTAAATTTTTATTGGATAACAGTTGATTTAGAATGTATTAGTTTCTGCTCCACAGCAAAATGAATCAGGGATACATACACGTGTATATATGTGCTTAGTCTGTCAGTCATGTCCAACTCTTTGCAACCCCATGGACAGTAAGTAGCCCGTCAGCCTCCTCTGTTCATGGGGATTCTCCAGGCAAGAATACTGGAGTGGGTTGCCATGCCATGCCCTCCTCACATATGTACATACATACACGCATACGTTGTTCAGTCACTCAGTCATGTCCAACTCTTTGTGACCCCATGGACTTGCGACTTGCATGTCCAACTCTTTGAGACCCCCAAGCAGTTTGCCAGACGTTCCTGTCCTTGACTATTTTCCAGAGTTTATCCAAGCTCATGTCTATTGAGTCAGTAATACCATCCAACTACCTCATTCTCTGTTGTTCCCTTCGCCTCTTGCCCTCAATCTTTCCTAGCATTAGGGTCTTTTCCAATGACTTGGCTCTTTTCATCAAGTGGCCAAAGTATGTATGCATATACATACACTTTTTTAAAAGTTTTTTTTCCCATGTAGACCATTGCAGAGTATTGAGTAGAGTTCCTTGTGCTATGCAGGAGGTCCTCATTAGTTATCTATTTTATATATAGTAGTATGTGTCAATCCCAGTCTCCCTTTTTCCTTACTGGTAACCATAAACTTGTTTTCTACATCTGTGACTCTATTTCTGTTTTATAAATAAGGTCATTTGTACATTTTTTTTTTTAGATTCCGTATATAAGCAGTATTGTATGTTATTTGTCTTTCTCTGTCTGACTGACTTCATTCAGTATGATGATCCCTAGGTCCATTCATGTTGTTGCAAATAACATTATTTTGTTCTTTTTATTCCTGAGTCATATTCCATTGTACATATGTACCACATCATCTTTATCCTTTCCTCTGTCGATAGACATCTAGGTTGCTTCCATGTCCCGGCTATTGTAAATAGTCCTGCAATGAACATTGGGGTTCATTCATCTTTTCAAGTTATGGTTTTCTCCAGGTATATGCCCAGTAGTGGAATTACAAGATCATATGGTATCTCTATTTTTAGTTTAAGGAACCTCCATACTGTTGTCCATAATGGTTGTACCAATTTATATTCTAAGCAACAGTGTAAGAGGTTCCCTTTTCTCCACATCTACATCTCTACATTACCTCTCCAGCATTTACCATTTGTAGACTTTTTGATGATGGCCATTCTGACTGATGTGAGGTGATATCTCATTGTTTTGATTTGCATTTCTCTAATAATTAGTGATGCTGAGCATCTTTTCTTGTGCTTTTTGTCCATCTATATGACTTCTTTGGAGAAATGTCTATTTAAATCTTCTACCTATTTTTTGATTGGGTTGTTGGTTTTTTGATATTGAGCTGCATGAGCAGTTTGTAAATTTTAGAAATTAATCCTTTGTTGATTGCTTTGTTTGCAAATATTTTCTCCCTTTCTGTGGGTTGTCTTTTCATTTTAGATAGACTGCTTGCTTTGGGACATATCCTATCTCTATTTTCTAGCTTTGTCACCTTGGGGAAATTGCTTAACCTTTCTACACCTCAGGTTTATTATCCATAAATATTCAACCAACACTGACTCTGTTTAACTGTATCTGAACCAATGATATATAAGGCTCTGGGTTATAACTGTGATGGGATCTTTGCTTTGGGGAAGCTCTCCTTCTATGGGTGAGATGCACAAGCAGATAGGCAGCCATTATAATCAATAATAAGACTCCCAGGGGGGAAACTCAGAGCGTTGTGGAAGCATATCACTACTCAGTTGTAAAGGCTGCCCTTGGTTCACTAATTGTTCTGTCAAGTTATAGGCAGAGAGAGAGACCAGGCACCCTCAATCATATTCAAAGGAGAATCATCAGCAGGATGGTGAAGGGTTGCAGAACTGGGTGACATGAAGAACAAGGACAGGAAGTAAGGAGATTTGTTGAACCTGAGAAAGATAAGATTCTGAACACCTAAGGGCAGATTTTCATTATCTGAAGGTCCTTCATTTGAAGTTTCCTGATTTGGGTCTGACGCCTTGTCCTCACGTACAGCGGTTCCTGGGAGACTGATCTTACCACAGCCCTCCCTCCATTCTGTGCATCCATCCGACACTGTTGCCTCCTTTCTGGTTCCTCACTCACCCTGCCCTGGCCACATGGGCATCTCTTGCTCGTTACGTACTCCAGGAACATTTCCTCCTTAAGATCTTGGTTTTTGCAGTAACCGCCCTCTCCCCAGTCACCTGCCAACAGACTTACCTCTTTTGGAACTTGCTCAACACTGCTAAAGGAGATCAGTCCTGGGTGTTCATTGGAAGGACTGATGCTGAAGCTGAAACTCCAATACTTTGGCCACCTGATGTGAAGAGCTGACTCATTTGAAAAGTCCCTGATTCTGGGAAAGATTGAAGGTGGGAGGAAAGGGGACGGCAGAGGATGAGATGGTTGGATGGCATCACCGACTCAATGGACATGGGTTTGGGTGAACTCCAGGAGTTGGTGATGGACAGGGAGGCCTGGCGTGCTGAAGTTCATGGGATCACAAAGAATCAGACATGACTGAGTGACTGAACTGAACTGAACAACGCTGCAGGTCTCTGGGTTGCCCTTCTCTGCTTTTTCCTCTGTAAAGCACATCTCTTCCAACCCAGACTAGATATTTCCCATAACTCTATTGTCTGTCTTTCCCAACTGGAATGTGTTCCACGAGGGCAAAGATATATGTGTAATTTATTTAATGCTGGGTCCCAGAGCCAATGACAGTGCCCGTCGGTGGGAGGCACTCTGTTCACACTTGTTAGATGAAAACACCTGAGAATGAGTGGTCTGACAGAGCCTTTGAAAGGCTAACTGAGAGCTTTGGGATAAAGCAAGAACACTATCATTAGAGGACTTCCAACTTTGGCTGGACAAACCCTGGCAGTGACTTTGTAGAGAGTATTGAGAATTAAGTGGTAATTAAGTGTTTTGTTCTTTTGAAGCACTCACTGTGTCTAGTTTCTAATTAGATGAAGGATAACTAGGAACACAGCTTATTAATAAAAGAGCAATTCTCTTCCTGTCCGGATCTAGATTGTGCTGCTAACAGAAGGATGCCTAATTGCTTTTTTGGTTGGATTTAAAAATAATTAGCAATGATTAAAGATTTATAGATTATTTTAATGCATGTCAAGTATTAAATTATGTTTAATGATTAAATAATTTCACTAATCAAATCTTTTTTTAATAATTAAAAAATTAAGTTGTGCTGGCTTATTTCAGGTAGCTCATACCATCTTAAACCCAATCTTTTTGGCCACATGATCCTAACACAGGCATTACTTACCCCCAGTGGTATTTTACCTTAAGTGCATGACCCAGTCTTAAATAGATATCTTGAAATCCAGAGATATAAATTGCACTGGCAAAATAATAACAAATATATCAATCTGTGCAGTGTGTTCTGAATAGCAATTTTATATATTTGATGTAAAAGGCATCAAATAAATAAAATAAATAAGATAAAAAAATAAAAATAAACACAGGCAACACTCAATTTTAAAAGTACATTACATTGTTAGGAAGATAGGTTATTTACTCATTTTTTCTTAGTTTCAAATTACTTAAATTTTCTTTGCTATGCCCCTGAATCTCTGGCCTCTTATTTCATACACTTATAGAAATACCAAGTCTTAAGCATTCTGAGTTCTTCCCAGTTGAAAAGCTTGAGCATTTTCCTACACCAAATGACAATAAAGTCTGTAGTTGATTTCCTAGGGTGTGGCTCATATACTGTATTTACTATAGGCACCTCACCCCCATGTCTCTCCTGTAAACCTGTATGAGACCTCTTGTGTGCAAAGACAAGAATTGTAGAATTTTTGGAATTTTCAAGAGTTTTACATTATGTGTAACTTGTTGGTGGTGTATGTATGTGAAAGTGCAAGTGTTTTAATCCCATTCTAATTAGTTGAATGTTTGAAGCCTCTTAATTGTCAATATAAGCTCTAAATTAGTTAGCCTTTGAAACACTAATCAGAAGCCCACAGATTAGCAGTTCTGTTGGAAGAATTCAATTTTCTTTGATCAACACTAGAGAGTGTGGTAATTAGTACAATTGGTGTGATTTTTAAATTGGTGAAATGACTGGGTCCAAGATAAGTAGATTGGCTAGATGGTTTACAAGGCCTTCTAATCTACTGATAAACTTGCTTCACTTTGAGATACAGCCTTGACCTTGGGATCCATCCAGATCTGTATGTAGCTCCCAATGTGGGATTCCATCACCTCTCTACTGGAGGAACAGCTGAATCCTGCCATCAGACTACTGTGTACTTGTCTCAAGAAAGCCTTTCATCAAATGCATGAGTCAGAGTATAGGAAAGATAAGAAAACAGAGATATTATCAAGCTCGCCCAATTTGTTATATGACTCTGGTTTGTAGTTTAGTCACTAAGTCATGTCCAACTCTTTGCAGTCCCATGGACTGCAGCATACCAGGCTTCCCTGTCCTTCACTATCTCCTGGAGTTTGCTCAAACTCATGTCCATTGAGTCAGTGATACCATCCGAACATCTCATGCTCTGTCACCCCCTTTTCTTCCTGCCCTCAATCTTTCCCAGCATCAAAGTCTTTTCCAAATGAGTCAGCTCTTTGCATCAGGTGACCAAAGTATTGGAGCTTCAGTTTCAGCATTAGTCCTTCCAGTGAATATTCAGGGTTGATTTCCTTTGTAGTTGGCTGGTTTTATCTCCTTGATGTTCAACAGATTCTCAAGAGTCTTCTCCAACTCTGGTTACTGCTAAATTAGTAGACATTTGAATACCTGATCGAATTTGCTCAGAGACTAGCGTTTTTGTGAATATGCCAGTTGGTAGAAAAACTGTCAAGGAATATACCCATTACTGCAGACTCTAACCATAGAAGTCACCCATGTCTAATTGTTAATTGTCAACAACCACATTGGTTAATGCCAATGAAGTTATGCCCTTCATTGTCATTGAGAATTTAGAGAAGTTAAAAGTCCCATAAAAGTAACTATACGAAAAATTACAAGTATTTTCCAAGAAATAAGTAAAACAATGAGTCATGATTTATACTATATCAAGTGAACTAAGAATTTTCTAAATAAGCTATACTAATAGCTTGTATCCAAGTAGAAATGATCATACAAATGAATTATGTCTCTTAAAATGTGAGAGAGATTTTTTTTTTCCCCTCTGTTAATAGACCTACTCTTACAGAAAGCCCAAGACATTAGGATCGTGTGGATATTCAGAAAAGTTGCAAGGTGAGAAAGGAGATAGAGGTTCTTGAAATAACTGAATACATTATGGAGAAAGGAGAAAATAAAATTAGCTAAGGGGAATGTATATAGTTTGTAAATTTTTAAAAAATTACCTAGGATGGTATTAACTTAGCTATGACTAGAGGTGAAAAGTGGAGAGGAACAAGGGAATAGTATGACCTGGGTGATTTATCTTGATGGGGAAAGAAGAGAGGAGGTTGTGGCAGGAGGAAATCCACACTCATCACTAGGGCATGGCTAGCTGAAAGCAAATGTTTGCTTTACAGCAGTGACAACTGAGCCTTTGCGCCGTGGCGTGGCGGTGCGTGCGGTGGTCCTGACTCCTCTCCATTGCTTGGGTTTGTGAGTCAGAGACTTTTAGTATACCTAGAGCAAAACTTATTCTCTGCTGGGCATACACACCGAGGAAACCAGAATTGAAAGAGACACGTGTACCCCAGTGTTCATCGCCGCATTGTTTACAATAGCCAGGACATGGAAGCAACCTAGATGCCCATCAACTGACGAATGGATAAGAAAGCTGTGGTACATATACACAATGGAATATTACTCAGCCATTAAAAAGAATACATTTGAATCAGTTCTAATGAGGTGGATGAAACTGGAGCCTATTATACAGAGTGAAGTAAGCCAGAAATAAAAACACCAATCCAGTATACTTATGCATATATATGGAATTGAGAAAGATGGTAATGATAACCCTGTATGCAAGACAGCAAAAGAGACACAGATGTGTAGAACAGTCTTTTGGACTCTATGGGAGAGGGCAAGGGTGGGATGATATGGGAGAATGGCATTGAAACATGTATATCATCATATGTGAAACAGATTGCTAGTCCAGGTTTGATGCATGGTACACGGTGCTCGGGGCTGGTGGACTGGGATGACCCAGAAGGATGGGATAGGGGAGGGAGGTGAGAGGGGGTTTCTGGATGGGAAACACATGTACACCCATGGTGGATTCAATGTATGACAAAACCAATACAATATTGTAAAGTAAAAAATGAAAGAAAGAAGAAAAAAAAACATCAAGTTTAAACCTGGGGTCCTAACATTTAGGCTTAATACTCATTTAAAATAGTTTCTACTTGTGACCTAATTTGCAATTAAATACAGTCAAATTTCAATAATATTTCTGAGACAGCCACTAAGCAAGCAATGCAAAGCAAAGCAAAACAACAAAACTATTGACATACAGCTAATTTATAAACTGATATTAGTCCTTGTTTGCAAAAATAATATCTGAAGACAGAAATAAGAAGGAACTGACAGCATTTAGAGCAATTAAGTACCTATTATGTAACAGATACAGTCCAAGGGATGGTGTAAATGCTGATTCCTTCATTTAAAATTCTCTAACGAGGAAAGGGTATCAGAGGATGAAACGGGTGGACAGCATCACTGATGCAATGAACATGAACTTGGGCAAACTCCAGGAGATGATGAGGGACAGGGAGGCCTGACGTGCTGCAGTCCACGGGGTCACAGAGTCAGACATGACTGGACGACTGAACCACAACAGCAATGAGGACATTATTTTTTTCTCCAATATAAAAACAAAAATCAGATATATCACATGGAATGTAGAAAGCAACACATACGGGTGAATGGAAGTTCTTGAATCCAGCACCCAGAGTCTGTTCCATGAAGAAATGCTGTTCTTCACTGCATTAAGTTCTTAACTTCATCACCAGACAGGCATCACATCCAAAGGAAGAAAGGATCTATCACACTTAACCTCAGAAGGCACGAAAATCTGTCACTTTTTAGCTTAGGCAAGTGAATAGTAAGCAGGGTGGCAGTTGTTGATTGCTCTGTTTGTCATTGTTGCCAAATACCACAGCCAGACTGAAGCTCCATCCTAAAGGGCTCACTTGTCCAATCGAGACAGAGGGTGACCCTGCCATAAGCAAGGCTGGGAGGAAGTCACGTGCCTGCCGAATGACCGACGAACAGTGCCGGTCACGGTTGATGTCAAAAGCTCTGTGAAACCAGGGGATGTCATGTCACCCCTGATGCTCACAGGTAATGCAACTCATTAACACTCCAACAGTTCTGGGCTTTTTTTTTTTCCCCATGAAAGAAACGGCAGAGTACATTTTATATTTGTATCAGTCTAGTTTTTACTTGAGTGTAAATGAAATCTTTCCACATATGCTGATGGAAACCAGTTTTGATTTTCTGTTTGTCTGGGTTTGCTTCCTAGGAAAAAAAAAAAAAGGTTCATTCTCTGTCATCAAGGGTAATGATTACAGGAAATCAAATCTGAAAGTTAATAATAGCAATTCGTTGCTACAGGTATGTATTGAAAGGTGCCCATTCTTTCAACAAAGATGTCTTAAGCATCTATTCTATGCAAATCCCTCAGAGGATACAAATATGAATAAGACAGAATGTGCCTTCAAGAATTTCAGGCTTTAGAAAAGAAGATAAAGAAATTCACACAAATAGCTCTAATAGTGGGTAGAAATGATATCTGCATTATAAAAGAAGCACAAATAAATGCTAGTGTTTGTGGTGTACTTGGAGTTTAAAAAGCAGTGCATGGGCTTTGGGATCTAAAATACCTGGGTTAGTCTCTTGCCTTGGTCATTTATTGTGACATTGGCTATATTGTTGTTCAGTTGCTAAGTTGTGTCTGACTCTTTGTGACCCTGTGGACTGCGGCATGCCAGGCTTCCCTGTCCTTCACCATCTCCTGGAGTTTGCTCAAACTCATGTCCATTGAGTCAGTGATGCTATCCAACCAGCTCATCCTCTGCTGCCCCCTTCTCCTCCTGCCCTCAACCTTTCCCTGCATCAGAGTCTTTTCTAATGAGTTGTCTCTTCCCATCAGGTGGCCTAAGTATTGGAGCTTCAGCTTCAGTCCTTCCAGTGAATATTCAGGGTTGATTTCCTTTAGGATGGAGTGGTTTGATCTCCTTGAATGTAATCATGCTGCATCTCAATCTCCTATTTGTATTTAATAAAATGGTCTAGCAACACTTACCTCATTGTCTCGGTTAAAGGGCATAATGTATGTAAATTGCTTACACAGAACTAGGCAGAGATTGGTATTATAAAAGATCAAGAGGTTATTTTATGCTGAGACCATTAGGAAACATTTTATCTGAGTCTTAGAAGCTGGGCAGAAAGAATTCCATCATCAGAAAAGCTGAGGTGGAAGGGCACGTTTCACATTCAGGGAACAAAACTTTGCTCAGCTTTTCAGGAGTACCTTGGTGCAAGGAATTCTGTTTACCCAGCAGTGGAGAGGGTCTGAATGGGTTTATTGGTTCAACTTGGAGTACAGGTATATTATAATGACCCTAAGCGAGGGGAAAGATTGGGAAATGGTCCAAAAGTTGAATTACCTGGCTTATTTCCCTTTGCATAGCAACCTGGAGCTAGTTCTCTAAGCAGATTTGCTGTCCTGGGCTGCCACTATCTGTCTTTCTTCCTCACAGGATGAAAATCCTTTGTGAAAGCAAATATTTATTTCCATGGAACTGGTATAACCCTAGATGAAGAGGGAATATTTTGGGATCTAGTTCTCAGCTAAAAAGAGGCCAGAACCTTGCCAGCTCATCTCTATCTCAGTGCTAAATATTTCAGAGACACCAGACACTGGGCAGCATTATTTACAGACCGTTATCAGTAGCAGCCAAAAGAAATTAGAGAAGGCTTATCAGGCTGAGGTGTTTTGTTTATGACTAGTCATTAAAAAAATTATAATTGCTTAAAAACTTTCTATATCTTTTGCAATTTTTAGATATACCAGTGTTGCTTTGCCATAAAAAATATTAATAATACTAAGATGGGTTAAATGGCACATGAATATTTATTATCGTGCAGATACTGTTATTATATATTTATAACACAGTTGATTCTCATTCAAAGCAGTGGCTTCTATTGGCATGGCATTCATATGCTGGGATATTCCATGAATTTCTGGATTTCAAATGCCGTTTTCAGTTGACTTGACAAGGTCACTATTCTTTTGGTGAAGTGACCTGAACTTTTTGTCAGGTAGATATAGTTATTGTGCATCTCTCGGGATATAGTTGTCAAAATGGATTTGTTGGGCTGTAATATGAAGAATTGCCTGGTAATGTGGTTTTCTAAGTTGTAGAAATTGGTCCGAGGTTCTCCAAATGTTTTAACTAGTGCAGTGCTGGCTTTGCCGCTTGCCAAGCATTGAACTTAGAGCAAATGGAGTGGATCCACTGGCTGTCTATTTCATCCCTTCTCTCTTCTTCCTCTTATAAGCACCTTACTTTTATTCACATATACACCTCTTATAATCATGATTCAGAAGAAGGTGGCGCCATCCCCAGCTCTAGGCATGGTCCTTATTACTTTTAGCATTTTAGCACATGACATTCCTCAGGAACAGTTATTGACTCAGGAGTTGCCATATGACCTAAGTTGTCCCCATCAGCCTAAGGGGAAAAACAGACAGACTATACCAGGAAAGAGAAGGGCTGTCTCTTGTGATGAACAGAAAGAAGGAAACATGTTGCTCAAGTTGTCACTGACACGTCTTATGTGAACATCAGGTAGTACAGCATGGGGCTGACACTGAGGGCAGAGAAAACAGGTCCTTGTATAACACCTGCAAGACTTCCGGCCACGGTACCCTCAGCTGCAGGCAGCAATGCATTCCCCTGCTGATCAGGGGTCTCTGATACTTGTGGCCAAAGCATTTTAGTGGACGGGTAAGTGTCCTGGAAACTAAGCTCACTCATTTCTAAGCATTCACCTCACAGGCCTTTTGTGAGGACTATTTGAGAATAAGTGCTCAATTAATTTAGCAAGGACTCTTTTGTGTCCCCTTAGTAGATAGTATTGTTCTGGGCCCAAATAATAGATCCTTCATCATATTTGTTGATTCACAGTTTATGTGAAAACCTGCTCCGCTTGCCAACTGCTCACTTGGCTTTGTTTTGATTTTATGTTTGTTTCTACATTTGCTTTAATAAACGGTGATGTTAAGACTGGCTTTTAGAAATTAACACTCCTCCTACTTCCCAAGCCTCTTTCTTTTGTCCTTTTTCCAATCTTTAAAATGAGATAGAAACTTAGAAAAGAGGTTGATTTGTCCAGAGTCTAGTGAAAGAGCTAGTCAGAGAAGAAGATAGTTTTTACATTTTGTTTCTTATTATGAGAATATTTTTATTTAGATTCACTATTAGCAGCAGAGTTAAAGCTAGAATGCAGCTCACACTCCTCCCCCTATTTTTTGGTCCATTTTTATTTTCTTTATTTTATTTTATTTTTGTTTCCCCACCTTATGGATTCTTCAAACAAGTCAATGCTGTCAGGATAGCCCTAACAATAAGCTGTTGTTAGTTTCATTAATTTGCAGGATGTACAGTTTGTTAGCTTGTATATGTTAATCTGCTATTATAATTCTCTCCTTGTTCATGTTGTCTTTCTTGTATTAGTACTTGGTTACTAACCCACATCTGGAGCTAAATGTGGGTGTGTAATTGAAATGATGTTGGTAGTCTTTGCTGGTGTAGGCCACAAGAACCCAGGTGGCACAGCCTTGGGTAATGTGTTTAATTGCCTTGTTAAGTGATATGTATCTCTTAGACCTTTCATTAAGTAAGTTCCCTTTGTCACATGTTTAGGACAATTGCTCTAGGCCAGTAGATTTCAAATTGCTATTACTCTAAGGAACTTTAGAGGTGTTTTGGGGAGTCATAGACTAAAATGAAGAGGAAATCGAAGTTGTGGGATGCAAGCTGGTCTCTGATAGTAATTATGAAGGGATTGGAAGCAAGATAAAGTCTCTTTATCATCCTAGGTATAACATCATTTTAAAAAGGCATCTGGGAGGTTGATTAAAGGTGAGAAGAAGTATAGGAGGAAAACGAGGGTTCAGAGAAATCTGGCTGTGAGTTCTGACTATAGGGGACAACATCTAACCCCTATAGTTAATCAGTATTAATCATGTCGCAGACATTGCACTAAACCTTCTAAAAACAGTATTTCATTAGATCCTTATCCTACCCTACAGGTAGGTGCTACCACCTCTGTTTCAAAGAGGTAAACCAATTGTTCAAGGCTATATATTATAATTTATAAATAAAGGAAATATTTATAATTATATAATAAATATAATATAATATATAATAAATATAATAAATATAAATATTTATAATTATGTTTATTTATAATTTATAAATAAAGGATAGGTCTGCCTAGCTTCAAAGCTCCCATTGTTTCTTTTAAAAGATCATACTGTGTTCTAAATATAAGAGATGGAGTTTGTTGGCTTCACTTTTTGTAGTGAGAAATTAATGGGAGCAGAGCCTGGAAAATTGCAAAATGGAATATAGACATCAGGCAGTGTAGGGTTGACTTGAGTTGAGAAACAGCTCATCTGGGGACTAAAGGCACTTTCTCTTTCGTATCAGTCACTGACGCTGAGGGGTGTTTACGGCCAGGTTACTCTGTGGCCTGGCTCTTAAGCGTTACTTCCGTGCTGAAGGCTCTCATGGCCATTAATTCACAATTTAAAATAGCCCCATGTCCTGGTCCCTGGCATTGGCCCCATCCTCCTGCCTCTTCTCCGGACCAGTCAGCTGATAAAGAGTGGCTTAGCTGATAAAGAGTCCGCGTGCAATGCAGGAGACCTGGGTTTGATCCCTGTGTTGAGAAGATCCCCTGGAGAAGGGAAAGGCTACCTACCCCAGTATTCTGATAGTTCATGGGGTTGCAAAGAGTCGGACACAACGGAGCGACTTTTACTTTCATTTTCCTGCCTCTTCTCTGGACCAGTCAGGCTTTGATCTTTAACTTTTCTTCTTTAGACCCGTGACCAACCAACTATGTCATTTCCCTGCCCATGTATCCATGTATTTCCTTATATTGGGCCACGTCTCTTCCAACGCAGAGTGGATAGTCAGGTACATGTACGAAAGCTCTGCTCACATAGAACCTTAACTCCCCACTGTGCCCAGGGGGCACCCTCAGTGTGTCTTCAGTTGAGAAGTAGACCATTTTCAGCTTCAACCCGCTTACCAAGCCAAGCCCACATTGAACCAAGCCTGGCTCTTTTCTTCCTCAGTCTGCTGGTCACATGGTGTGAGCAGCAGAAGCACCAGTGCAGGAGTGGCGGGTGACCCGAGAAATGGACCGCCTCCTTAGACAGACTACTGGAAGCCCATGAACATGTCTTCTTTGTTTGTCCTTCTCAAACTGTGCACTCTTTGAGAGCAGAGGCTGTGACTCTGAAAACCCAACCCCCAGAAGAGATCCTGACACACAGTGGGTCTTTAATAAATGCTTATTGAAATGAAGTTAATGATTAGTGGGTGACAGAAATAAGGCAAAGGGTCAAGTGTACACACTTAGTTCAAGGTGTCTTCCACCACATATTCCAGAATAATCAACCATGAAATTCTTAGTGAAAGGGCTGAGGGGCAAAAAGCATGATGGGTATAGTGGAAAGTGAAAATGTTAGTCCCGCAGTCATATCCGACTCTTTGCAACCGAATGGACTGTGGCTCCTTTGTGCATTGAATTCTCCAGGCAAGAATACTAGAGTGGGTTACCATTCCCTTCTCCTGGGGCTCTTCCTGACCCAGGGATCGAACCTGGGTCTCCTACATTGCAGGCAGATTCTTTATCATCTGAACCAAAGGGAAATCCAGGTATGGGGGGGCAGGGGTGTTTTTCTTTGAGGACTTGGTGATCATCCTAATTGATCAAATGACCTAGTTTTAACTCTGGAGCTCCTGTTTCTCTCAATAATAGCTCAAATAAACCCACAGAAAGACCATAACTTCTGCCTTTTTTGGCTCTCTTTGGAACCCAGTCTGTGAGAGGCTTCAAGCCCCAAGAGAACCCAAGCCAGGTCTTCCTCCTTTTCATTTTCTTTTTACTTCTTCCCTCTTTTTAAAGTTTCTTCCCTTGTGAAGTTTTGTTGAGAACACAAAGACTGAATTCAGTTCAGTTCAGTTGCTCAGTCTTGTCTGACTCTTTGCAACACCATGAAGCACAACACGCCAGGCCTCCCTGTCCATCACCAACTGCTGGAGTCTAACCAAACCTATGTCTATTGAGTCAGTGATACCATCCAACCATCTCATCATCTGTCATCCCCCTCTCCTCCTGCCCTCAATCTTTCCCAGCAAAGTGAAAGATGAGAGTGAAAAAGTTGACTCAAAGCTCAACATTCAGAAAACTAAGATCATGGCATCCAGTCCCATCACTTCATGGCAAATAGATGGGGAAACAGTGGCTGACTTTATTTGGGGAGGCTCCAAAATTACTGCAGATGGTGATTACAGCCATAAAATTAAGACACTCCTTGGAAGGAAAGTTATGACCAACCTAGACAGCATATTAAAAAGCAGAGAAACTACTTTGTCAACAAAGGTCCATCTAGTCAAGTCTGTGGTTTTGCTCTTAATGTCTATAATAGAGATTATTTGATAGTGTATAGTGAGGGGCACTAGGATTAGAGGAGTCCTCCCCAACGGGACTTGAAGGTTAAGAAGACTTTATTAGAAGTGCAACCACATCCTGCAGTAGGAAAAGAGTGTGGCATTTTTGAAAAGTGCTTTAAAATAACGAGTCTAGAGATGGAGGAGGAAAGAAAGTAAAATTGAAATAGCTCAGTTGTGTCCGATTCTTTGCGACCCCATGGACTGTAGCCCACCAGCCTCCTCCATCCATGGGGTTTTCCAGGCAAGAATACTGGAGTGGGATCTTCCTGACCCCGGGATTGAACCTGAGATGGAAGAGGAGATATACCCAGTTATGATGGAAAGTTAGGTTGATGTCAGATTGTGAAGGGCTGTTGCAAGCTGTGTGAACTTTTATCTTTATTCTTAAGAGTGTTGAACAGACATGAAAGTGTTTTAAGGAAGAAGTTGTATTTTTTAAATATCAGATTTAGAAAATTTTATCATTATAACTAGTCTGGAGAATAGACTAGAGGGAGGCTAGGAGAAACTGTGTGGGGGGGTCAAGTTAGGAGGCTACTGTTAAAGGAACAAGATGGCTTGGATTAAGTTGGTGGCATGGGGAAAAGTGGAGTGATTTGAGAGAAGTAGATTCAACCTGATAATTAATTGGAGGTAAGGCCCAGGAAGAAGGAGATGCCAGTTTTTTTTTCTTGATACTCTTATTTTATTTTATTTATTTTTAAAAAATTCCTGTTGGAGTATAGTTGATTTACAGTGTTGTGTTACTTTCTGCCATACAGCAAAGTGAATCAGTTTTACATATACATATACCTTTTTTTTTTTTTTCTTTTTAAGGAATCCCAGGTGGTGCTAGTAGAGTTCACCTGCCAATGCAGGAGACGCAGGAGATGCAGGTTCAGTCCCTGGATTGGGAAGATCCCTGAAGTAGGAAATGGCAACCAACTCCAGTATTCTTCCTTGGAAAATTCCATGGACAGAGGAGCCTTGTAGGCTATAGTCCATGGAATCACAAAGAGTCAGACACAACTGAACATAAGCATACATACACACTCTTTTTTTAGATTTTTTTCCCCATATAGCTCTTTACAGAATATTGACTAGTTTCCTGTGCTATACAGTAAGTCTTTATTAGCTATTCTTTTACAGTTCAGTTCAGTCGCTCAGTCATGTCCGACTCTTTGCGACCCCATGAACTGCAGCACACCAGGCCTCCCTGTCCATCACCAACTCCTGGAGTCCACCCAAACCCATGTCCATCGAGTCAGTGATGCCAGCCAGCCATCTCATCCTCTGTCATCCCCTTCTTCTCCTGCCCCCAATCCTTCCCAGCATCAGGGTCTTTTCAGTCAACTCTTCTCATGAGGTTGCCTAAGTATTGCAGTTTCAGCTTCAACAACAGTCCTTCCAATGAACACCCAGGACTGATCTCCTTCAGGATGGACTAGTTAGATCTTCTTGCAGTCCAAGGGACTCTCAAGAGTCTTCAACACAACATTTCAAAAGCATCAATTCTTTGGCACTCAGCTTTCTTCACTGTCCAACTCTCACATCCATACATGACTACTGGAAAAACCATAGCCTTGACTAGACGGACCTTTGTTGGCAAAGTAATGTCTCTGCTTTTTAATATGCTATATAGATTGGTCATAACTTTCATTTCAAGGAGTAAGTGTCTTTTAATTTCATGGCTGAAATCACCATCTGCAGTGGTTTTGGAGCCCCCCCAAAATAAAGTCAGCCACTGTTTCCCCATCTATTTCCCATGAAGTGATGGGACCAGATGCCATGATCTTAGTTTTCTGAATGTTACACTTTGTTTTTTTTGATGCTCATTACAATTTTTTTTAAATTTTTTATTTTTTTAAATTTTCTTTACTTCATTGTGTTGATTTTGCCATACAATGACATGAAGCTGCCATGGGTTTACATATGCTCCCCCTCCAGAACCCCCCTCCCTCCTCCCTCCCGATTCCCTCCCCCGGGACATCTTGGTGCACCAGCCCCGAGCATCAATCCTGGGCTGGCGATTGATTTCACATATGATACTTAACATGTTTCAATGCCATTCTCTCATATCATCCCACCCTTGCCCTCTTCCACAGAGTCCACAAGTCTGTTCTATACATCTGTGTTCCTTTTGCTGTCTCGCATGCAGGGTTCTCACTGCCATCTTTCTTAATTCCATATATATGCGTTAGTATACTGTATTGTTGTTTTTCCTTCTGGCTTACTTCACTCTGGATAATAGGCTCCAGTTCCGTCCACCTGAGTAGAACTGATTCAAATGAATTTTTTTTTAATGCTGAGTAATATTCCATTGTGTATATGTACCACAGCTTTCTTATCCATTCGTCAGTTGATGGGCTTCTAGGTTGCTTCCATGTCCTGGCTATTGTAAACAATGTGGCGATGAACATTGGAGTACATGTGTCTCTTTCAATTCTGGTTTCCTCGGTGTGTATGCCCAGCAGTGGAATTGCTGGGTCATATGGCCGTTCTATTTGCAGTTTTTTAAGGAATCTCCACACTGTCCTCCATAGTGGCTGTACTAGTTTGCATTCCCACCAACAGTGTAAGAGAGTTCCCTTTTCTCCACATCCTCTCCAGCATTTATTGCTTGTAGATTTTTGGATTGCAGCCATTCTGACTGGTGTAAAGTGATACCTCATTGTGGTTTTGATTTGCATTTCTCTGATAATGAGTGATGTTGAACATCTTTTCATGTGTTTGTTTTATGTCTTCTTTGGAGAAATGTCTGTTAAGTTCTTTGGCCCACTTTTTGATTGGGTCGTTTATTTTTCTAGAATGTAGCTGCAGGAGTTGCACCTTATCTTTGACAAAGGAAGCAAGAATATACACTGGAGAAAAGACAATCTCTTTAACAAGTGGTGCTGGGAAAACTGGACAGCCACTTGTAAAAGAATGAAACTAGAACACTTTCTAACACCATACACAAAAATAAACTCAAAATGGATCAAAGATCTAAGCATAAGACCAGAAACTATAAAACTCCTAGAGGATAACATAGGCAAAACACTCTCCGACATAAACCAAAGCAGGATCCTCTATGACCCACTTCCCAGGATATCTGAAATAAAAGCACGAATAAACAAATGGGACCTAATTAAAATTAAAAGCTTCTGCACAACAAAGGAAACTATAAGCAAGGTGAAAAGACAGCCTTCAGAATGGGAGAAAATAATAGCCAATGAAGCAACGGACAAACAATCTCAAAAATATACAAGCAATTCCTGGAGATGCCAGTTTTAAGTTTCAGTTTTCTGGCTTGAGTAGTTGGATGATTGTGCCAGCTATTGAGTTTAGAATATAAGAAAAAGGAGCAGATAGAAGGGACAAACCATGATATTGTGTGTGTCTTGCTCATATTCACCTGTTCCAAGGTTTAACGTATAGACAGATCTTCTTGAAGGTCATCATGAAACCCACTTCAGTTTCCCTGGAGAATTCCTAACTATCTTTCAACACCCACTCAAAAGTCTTCCTCCAGTGAAACCTCTGGACCTCATCAGACCACGAAGCCACAGGGCCCTCTCTCATCTTTGGTGCCAGTGCTGTTCTTGTAAGGTTGTCTGTTACAGCACTTGCTGTATTTGACTGCAGTTTCTGTTTATCTGTCAGTCTCCCTGTAGGCTTCGAGCTCCATGAGAGCAGAACCTCATCTTCTTTTCTTCTGTGGTCCCAAACCAGCCATTACACATGCTCAATTAGTACTGAATCACATGATAGGAGAAGGGAAGTGGGCATTGGCGTCTAGAAGCTATGCACTCAGGCAAGAGTTAAATCTCTTGTGTAGAAACCTCACTGGGGAGGCGTCATATTTATACTGTCTTTTTGTACTCAGTACCTGAATTTTTCATGGTAGTCAGACAATTGGAGGTTTGAAATGAGGTCTCCCTGGAATCCTCAGTGATTACCAAAAAAGCATTAGTTCATCATCAGTCACTGTATGGCCTGGAGGAAGTCATTCATTATCATTTCAGTTTTTCTACTTAAAAAATGGAGGGGGAAAAAAACCTTTTTTTTTTTAAACTTAGCTCTTTGTATCCTAAGAGCTTTATTAAACAGTCTTGACTACTTACTACATCACACAGCCAGGAAGTGACAAAGCCAAGCCTTGAATCCAGAGCTATCTAATTCCAGCCACTAAACTGTATGGATTATTTTCATTCATGGTCTAGCAAACCTAACAATGAAGACATCTAGTGGACAAGAAAGTTGAAATGCAGCTCAAGAAGAGCAAGTAGAGACCACCAGCAGACTCGTAGATTCACATAATATAGAGGATGCTGAAGGAACAATGAGTTTTTTTTTTTTTTAAAAAAAGGAAAGTCATCAGGAAATGTTCTATCCAATCAACTCTTGAACGTGGCATTTCACATTTGTGTCTCATAGATTTGCCTGGATTCTATTTTAGAGTACCCTGGGAACACTGGGGCCTCTTGCTTTGAAGGGCATTACAATGACTTCTGGTTATGTTATTTGTTTCTCATTGTTCAGGTATGATCTGGGCATGTGCATCTGTGGAATTATAGCATCACATCTGATTACAGTACCATAAGTTCTCAGTCAGGCACACGGTGTACAATGGGCTCAATTTGTTTTAAGTCAATGAATATTGCCTTTGATTTGTATAAGCTCAGTTGTCAGACCCAACTGAGTGAGCACACACACGTACAATTGAAGGAGCAGGTGATAGTATGGGAGGGAATCGAAGGGAGGGAAGTCTATATGGGAAGGGAGTCTATATAGATGTATAATTTGATTTGAAATTTGCTTTGCCTTTTGAGTTTAGGTGTCTAGTCCGTCTAAATTTCAGGGCATAATTGATGGCACCATGAGTAACGGGGAGATAATTTCTTAACACCAGCACAAAGGTATTAGCAAACAGGTAGGACAAAAATAAAGCAAAAGTGACTGAAAACAACCTCAGACTGTGTCTATTTTGGAAAATTCAAGTTGCTTTGTAAAACCCCTGATGATATACTTTCAATTTTAGGCTAGAATACCCTCCTAAGGGCTTCTCTGACAGGTCAGTTGGTAAAGAATCCACCTGCAATGCAGGAGACCCCAGTTCAATTCCTGAGTCAAGAAGATCTGCTGGTGAAGGATTAGGCCACCCACTCCAGTATTCTTGGGCTTCCCTGAGAGCTCAGTTGGTAAAGAATCTGCCTGCAATGCAAGAGACCCCGATTCACTTTCTGGGTTGGGAAGATCCACTGGAGAAGGAATAGGCTACCCACTCCATTATTCTTAGGCTTCCCTTGTGGCTCAGCTGGTAAAGAATCCACCTGCAATGCAAGAGACCTGGGTTCGATCCCTGTGTTGGGAAGATTCCCTGGAGGAGAGAAATACCCACTCCAGTATTCCGACCTGGAGAATTCTGTGGACTATATAGTCCATGGGATAGCAAAGAGAGACGACTGAGTGACTTTCACTTCACTCTCCTAAAAGTGAAAGTAATAAAAGTCAATAGAGCCATAGATTTTGAAAGGAAAGAACGTTTATTTATTGACTTCTCCAAAAATCATACAAGTATTTTGGAATATGTTCTGAGATTGTCACTGTATGGGAAGGCATTTGAAAATATGTACAAATGCATCTAGAAAAAGGTGGGTCTCTGCTTCTGGGAAGTGTTTACAATGGTTTTTTTTTTTGCACATTCTGACACTTTAAAATTGAGGTGGTATTAATAAGATACATACGTGGGCTTCTCTGGTGGCTCAGCATTAAAGAATCCACCTGCAATGCAAGATACACAGGTTCGATCCCTGGATCAGGTAGGTCCCCTGGAAGAGGGCATGGCAACAGACTCCAGTATTCTTGCCTAGGAAATCCCATGGATAGAGGAGCCTGGTGGGCTATGGTCCATGGAGTCAGGAGAATGTGTATTCGACAGCATAAACAGCAGATGTTTGTGGAAGCTGGAGCACTGGAATTGGAAACTGGATCTGTTTGAGACAAAGAACAATGAATGACCTTTCCATTATTTTGGGCTGCCCATAGTAACTGGATGCCCTAAGATTAACTATCTACTCTAGAGTCAGGCACTCCTGTAGCTATACCTCCTGACCAAACCCACCAAATCACCTGGACCAGGTTATGAATCTGCACCCAGAAAATCCAGGTCAGTATCTTTGTAGATGACACAGAGACATCACTTATAAACCTAGGTAGGTGAATAAATCTTGCCTAATTCTTTCTCAACAGTTAATGATTAACCAAGCAGCATCCCCAACCAAATATTGGTGTGACACTCCCTGTCTTTCAGGATTCTCAGGGACTAAGGGTATGCACAGGATCAGAAGAAATGAATGTATAGTGCAGATTTTTTATACTATACTGTAATTTTCATTTCTTTATTTATTCACTCATTTATTCAGCTAGTATATATGGAGCACTTATTATGAGCTAGAAATGGCTCACATTTATCCAAAGAAATTAACATTAAGGCAACATTATATAAAATAATACAACATAAAAATTAATTTTAATATATACTTTTAATGACAATATACTTTATAGTAGTTATATAATATTTACCTACATACTTAACTTCTTATAAACAAGTATTGATTTAAGCTGTATTTATAGCTAACACACAGGTGGCATGTACACACGTTATCACTAAATGTATTTTTAATATTATCTCCATCTTACAGATAAGGACACTGAGGTTCATGGACTGTAAGTGAATTTCCTGATCAAGCTATTATTGGTGACTAAATTCAGTCTTTTTTTTTTTTTCTTACTAAAGTTTTCAGTCATATCCTTATCTGAGGTCTATAAGGTTTAACATTGAACAAAACTCTAGAGCTGTCTAGTTCTTTTTTGTTTTTACTGAATGCTTTTATTTTTATATGATTTATAATGACATAGTGTCTCCCTTTTAATCAATTAGTGTAGTTAGCTTAATTAATGAGTTATCTAATTTTGACACTTCTTTCAATTTGGAAAATTAATACAATTTGCAAAAGCAATACAACTTACATGTTTCTACAAATTATCATTGGGCCCATTTAGTTAATCTTTACCTAGAATTTTTGTGACTACATTCACAAATGAGAATGACCTATAATGTTAATTTCTTGTCATAAATGTTATAGTTAGTCTTATAAAAATTAGCAGCAGCTTTGTCTCTATTTCAGTTTTCAAGGACAAACTATAGAAGCTGTAGGTTATTATATGTTCCTTGAAACTGCTTAAGTAGACTATCTGGGTTGTGACTTATTTATTTATTTTTTGTAACTGTTTCTTTTTTTTTTTCTTCTTCTTCTTTTTCTTTTTTTCTTTACAATATTGTGTTGGTTTTGCCATACATTGACATGAATCTGCCATGGGTGTACATGTGTTCCTCTTCCAGAACCCCCCTCCCACCTCCCTCCTGATTCCAGCCCCCTGGGTCATCCCGGTGCACCAGCCCTGAGCACCCTGTATCATGCATCAAACCTGGGCTGGCAATTCATTTCACATATGATAATTTACATGTTTCAATGCCATTCTCCCATATCATCCCACTCTCGCCCTCTTCCATGGACTCCAAAAGACTGTTCTATACATCTGCGTATCTTTTGCTGTCTCGCATACAGGGTTATCGTTACCATCTTTCTAAATTCCATATATATACGTTAGTATACTGAATTGTTGTTTTTCCTTCTGGCTTACTTCACTCTGTATAATAGGCTCCAGTTTCAACACATGCCCTTTTGTCAAGAAGTGGCCGTTTAGTCTCCAAGTTCAATCTGTTATGTAATTCTCATTCTCTCTCCCTCATTTATTCTTTTTTTTTCTTTTCTTTTCCTCTTTCTTCTTAGTCTAACTTCCTAGGTGGCACAGTGGTAAAGAATCCACCTGCGAATACAGGATACACAAGAGACACGGGTTTGATTCCCGGGTCAGGAAGATCCCCTGGAGAAGGAAATGTCAACCCACTCCAGTATTCTTGCCTGAGAAATCCCATGGACAGAGGAGCCTGGCAGGCTACTGTCCATAGGGTCGCAAAGACTCAGATATGACTGAAGCAACTTAGCACACACAAACACTCTAGCAGGTCTGTTGATATTCAGAGTCCCCAGAAATTCCAAGGCGGATTTTATTTCTGTTAATAAAGCAGTCTGGAGTTTGAAATGATTTAAAAGATAGCTGGCATCTTGCACAGAGAGTGTAAGAGGATAAAAACATCTGGGAAATGTCTATAGTAAAAGGGAAAAACTCGGTTTTGATTTCAAGTTCACTGTGCTTAAGGAGGACAGTAGTTGTCTGTCAAAAATCCATTTCCTGTCATTAGCTGTTGTTTCCCAATGGCATAATTCAGGGGCTACCATCAGGCACAACAGTTCCCAGAAAAGAATGAATCACTTGAAAGACTGCACTGTATAGTTCAGGGGTTGGAGATACAAAATATTTTGGTCTTTGTAGGCCATGCAGTTTCTCTCAACCCCTCAACTCTGCCACTAGAGCTCAGAAGCAGTCACAGAGGATGTAGGAAAGTGTCTTGTTTCTGCAGAGAAAGTCAGAGGAAGCCAATGTGCCAGGAACAGGGCTGTAGTGGGTGGTTTTGAGGGGTAAGGCATCTGGAGGAGTATGCAAGGAATGGATTACAGGAGATTTTAAAGGAGGGTTTGGGTAAGAAATGTTTACATTTTCTCCAAAGCAGTGGGAAGCTACCCAAGGTTTTTAAGCAGTTATGTGACATAATTGGGTTTGCATTTTAAAGTAGTTATCTGGTTTGCAGCAGGGAGAGTAGATTAGACCAGAGCAGGGATAGACTCCAAGGAGTCTTTGGAAGGCCTGCTAGTCTCTTGTCTAGATAGCAGTAGTGAAGATGGAGAAAAGCAGGTAAATTCAGGAAAAGGTAGGAAGCTAGATTTGACTGGACTTGGTGATGGACGGGTTCATTGTAGCCAGTGAAGGAGGCCTCAGTGAGGGCAGGGCCAGGTTTCTGACTTGCAAACTAGATGGGGGGTGGTGCCATTCACTGAAAGAGGAGATTTAAGGTGGCTTTCGAATATGCTGATCGAGGAAAGTGAAGGGCTTGCTTTTCCTACATTTGAGACACTAAGTGAGTGTGCTCCTGAGTCAGGTGTAAGTCGAGGATTCAGAGGCATGTTCTATTTTAAAGAGAGACATTTGCCAGTCATTGGCATGTACTTGGTTAGGGAACCAAGATATTGGCAGATGGAACTTCTTAGGGAAATAATGTAGAGAAGAGAATATACACATTTGTTCTTCTCTAAACAGGGTACAAGGACCCCAGAGGAATATCCTCTGTGTCCAAAAATGCTCAAGAAAGGTAAGCAGATTTCAGGTTGTAGGAACCACTCAAATTCCTATAGCAACAGTTTCATTTGCATCTTTGGAGTGGGGAATCCCTTGGGGCCAAACACAAAACTCACAGAAATCAGGCAACCAAAAGAAGGTAATTAAGCTACGTGTTTGAAGCTGTTGCCTTAGGCTAAAAACCTGAGTTCCCCAGTGCAGGGTGTGAGAAATAATCAACCAAGAAGTTGGATCACAATTATAGCTGCTTATTAAACAGTCCTTCCTTTTCTTTCCTTTCCATGTATATAGTTATTGATTAAAGCAGAGGGGAAGACTGTCCTGCATCCGTGACACCTGCTTGGGACTCCAAAAATAGTGAGTGCGCTTTAGTAGATGAGAGGGGGACGTTGACTGAGACCGTGCAGCCTAGCACATGGGATTACAGTCCAACGCTTCACAGGCAGTAAACTCAGTGTAGGTAGGGTCCCAGCAACGATGTGGGACTGCTTCCCTTTCTCCACACTGTGGCCAGCAGTTTCTTTTCCCAGACGTTTTCATGGTGGCCATTCTGTCTGTTCCCTAGTGATTGCTTGTTGTTGCTGTGAATTGAATTTCTCTACCAATAATCGACATTTAGCATCTTTCCCTGTGCTGCTTTTTTGAAATCTGTATGGACGAAATTTGTATCTTCAAACTGTCTTCTTGAAAGTCCGCCCTTTAGTGAATTCTCTATTACATACCCCAGGATATTTGTTGAGGGCAGTTGTCATTCACAGCGGGAGAGGCCTTTTGGATGTGAAGTGTCCTTTGTTGTTGTCAGTCACTCAGTTGTGTCCAGCTCTGTGACCCCATGGAGTGCAGCAGGCCGCGCTTCCCTGTTCTTCACCATCTCCCTGAGCTTGCTCAAACTCATGTCTATTGAGTCAGTGATGCCATCCAGCCATCTCGTCCTCTTTCCTCCCCTTCTCCTCCTGCCCTCAATCTTTCCCAGCATCAGGATCTTTTCTTATGAGTCAGCTCTTCGCATCAGGTGGCCAAAGTATTGGAGTTTCAGCTTCAGCATCAGTCCTTCTAAGGAATATTCAGGGCTGATTTTCTTTAGGATTGACTGGTTGGATCTCCTTGCAGTCCAAGGGACTCTCAATTCGGCATTCAGTACTTTTTACGGTCCAACTCTCACATCCATGCATGACTACTGGAAAAGTCATAGCTTTGACTAGAAGGACCTTTGTAGGCAAAGTAATGTCTCTGCTTTTTAATATGCTGACTAGGTTTGTCATAGCTTTTCTTCCAAGGAGCAAGCATCTTTTAATTTCATGGCTGCAGTCACCATCTGCAGTGATTCTGGAGCCCAAGATAATAAAGTCTGTCACTGTTTTCATTGTTTCCCCATCTATTTGCCATGAAGTGATGGGACCGGATGCCATACTCTTAGTTTTTTCGAATGTTGAGTTTTAAGCCAGCTTTTTTACTCTCCTCTTTCACTTTCATCTTGAGGCTCTTTAGTTCCTCTTCACTTTCTGCCATAAGGGTGGTATCATCTGCATATCTGAGGTTATTGATATCTCTCCCGGCAATCTTGATTCTAGCTTGTGCTTCAGCTCAAGCTCAGCATTTCACATGATATATTCTGCATATACGTTAAATAAGCAGGGCGACAGTTAAATAAGCAGAAGTGCCATTAGGCACTGGTTTTCACGGTGTAGTTACACCAAGCAGCCACACGGCAGCAGGATTTCCTCATGCCCCACCCAGCCTGCTAGGGTAAGCAGTCTTGGTGAAAGTCCACCTTCTGGCTTGTACAGGAGAGCCAAATGTGCCAGAACAGAAAGCCAAGACCCGGTGTCCCACTTCTCCCTCCCCTGTATTTTTCACCCCAGTGGAGAAATCCCAAACCCTGCAGAAGCTCTGCTGAGGATGCTGTGTTCCGTCAGAGATTTGGGCCACTCTAAGGAAGGAAGCGGGAGGTGAGAGCCCCAGCGCCAGGAGACCTGGGGACCAGGTGACTCCTCTGCCTTGGTGTAGCTGTAGGAAGTTCTGCTTGTTCTGGACACTGTCATCTAGTCCACAGGCGACCAGGCACTACAAGTCCAAGGGGATCTCATTTGCTGGCACATCCTCCAAAGCTCCTTCAGCCACATGATAGTCCAGACTTGGGAACCAAGGCTGTTCAAGTGCCAGGAATGTGAACTAGCCTGGGACACCGAAATCTGAAGGGCGTGTACTAGGCATTCCATTTTTTAAAGTCGATTTTTGGGTACTATTGGAGTATAGTGGATTTGTTCTGTTGTGTTTGTTTAAAATGTACAGAAAGTTGGTTAAGTTATATGCAGACATACCTGTACTTATTTTCAGTTGCTTTCTTCATGTAGATTACTACTGAGTTGCGTCTAGGTTCCTCTGATATATAGTAGGCCCTTGTCAATTACTCTTTATATGTATATATATATATATATATATATATATATTTGTGGGTATGTTTCAATTCCACCCTCCTGATGCATCTGGGGCTTCCTCCTTTCCCCTTTGGTTAAAATAAGTTTGTTTTCTAAATCTGTAAGTGTGTTTCTGTTAAGAAAATGTGCTTCATTTCTATCAATTTTTAGTTTCCACCTATCAGTAACTGGCTTCCTAGGTGGCACCAGTGGTAAAGAACCCACCTGCCAATGCAGATGATGTAAGAGACATGAGTTCAGTCCCTGTGTCGGAAAGCCCCTGGATGAAGGCATGGCAACCCACTCCAGTATTCTTGCCTGGAAATCCCATGGACAGAGGAGCCTGGTGGGCTACAGACCATAGGGTTGCAAAGAGTGGGACATGACTGAAGCAACTTAGCACAACATGGAGCATCCATCACATCATAGGGTGTTTGTCTTTCTCTCTATGAATCATATCACTTCATAAGATCATTTCCAAGTCCATTTCTGTTGCTGCAAATGGCATTACTGCATCCTGTTTTCTGGCTCAGTAATATTCCCTTCTATATATGTACTTCATCGTCTTTATCCATCTGTCCATGGACACTTCAATTATGTGTATATTCAGGTATTGTAAGTATTGTTGAATGAAGGTTTCATTTGTCATTGAAAGTTAACATTTTCTTCAGATATACATCAAGGGGTGGGATTAGGGGATCATTTGGTAGGTTTTTGGGTTTTTTTAAATAACTTACATATGTTTTCTGTAGTGGCTTTCCAATTTACTTTCCCACCAGCAGTATAGGAAGTTTCTCTTTTATTTACACCATCTCCAGCATTTGTTATTTGTAGTGTTTTTCATGATGGCCATTCTGATGTGTATGAACTGATACCTTCATGTCATTTTTATTTGCATTTCTCTCATAATGTGTGATGTTGAGAATTCTTTTTTATATTGAGCTGCATGAACTGTTTGTATCTTTTGAGATTAATCTATTGTTGGTTACAAGTTTTAGAAGTGTTTTTTCCCATTCTTTAAATTATCTTTTAATTGTGCTTAGTATTTTTAAAACTTTATTGATAAAAAGAGTAAAATTAAGGAAGTCCTATCTTTCTCCTCACTTAACTAATTAAGCATGTACACTGTGATCATCAACTGAGTGTGTGTATATAGCATATGTTTATAAAAACTGGAAAGAAAATACCAAACTGAATAATTATTATTTATGATTGTGGAAATATGGGTGAATTTCCTTGTCCTTTGTACTTTTCTGTAGTTAAAAGAAATGTTCTTTAGTAAACACATAATGTTTTTGAAACAAAAAAAAAATGTTTATAAAATAACATACAGGTTTTTTTCACACCATTGGAGGGCACTTTTGTCCCTTTCCCCTGACTTCAGTCTCCTCTCCCCATTCCTCGGTTTCTATAATTTCATGTATCTTGTACAAAGTATAGTTTTATATGACTTGGATTTTTAAAGAATTATCTTGTAATATTTTTCTTACTTCTCAGTTATAAGTGATAAGAATGCTAATAGTTTCAAGTCAGGAAGGCTGATTCTTCCAGCTCCATTTTTCATTCTCAAGATGGCTTTGGCTATTTGCGTTTCCATATAAACTGTGAAATTTTTTGTTCTAGTTCTGTGAAAAATACCATTGGTAGCTTGATAGGGGTTGCACTGAATCTGTAGATTGCTTTGGGGAGTATAGTCATTTGCTAAGCTTCTGTTTGATCCCACAACCCTGGCTAGTAGCAGAGCTCTAGGGTCCAGCTAAGGGAAAATCAAATCTTCTATACTAGTTCAGGAATAAAACCACTATTATTATTTATTGCAATGCCTGGCACACAGCACAGCGGACACTGAATCAGTGTTTACTGGATAAATAACATCTTTCTGAAAAGTTGTAAGCTGTCCAGCCATACTTCCGCCATTGCCCTCCATATCATCTATAACCTCTTGCTGAACTGATTCCTCACTCTTCCCCATGCTTACTGCCTCCCACCCCACACTTTCCTGCTCTTGAAACAACTTCCTCCTTGCCTCCTCACAGCTAAGTTCAAATGTCACCTCTTCCATGAAGCTCTCCCTGATTCCTCTGATTAGTAACAGTCCCTGACTCTGAGACCACTTTACAGTGCTTTTTGAGTAGTTCTGTACATATCTTGTATCTTCCCTGGTGGTTCAGACAGTAAAGAATATGCCTGCAATTTGGAAGACCCGGGTTTGATCCTTAGGTTGGGAAGATCCTCTGGAGAAGGGAATGGCAACCCACTCCAGTATTCTTGCCTGGAGAATTCCCTGGACAGAGGAGCCTGGCAGGCTACAGTCCATGGGGTCGCAAAGAATCAGAGTTATTGTTATCACAGTCACACTCACCTCATTTGCTAAGGCAAAAGTTTCCTGGTGAATTGCCACTGATCTTTTTGTCTGAACATCAATGTGAGTCTTTACAGCCTCTTCTGGGTCTACATGTTGGGTATTTCATAAACCACCTGGTAAAACATAGTGATTAATGTATTAAATATGGCCTTTGAAATATAACTGCATCTAATCAGCCTTTAAGATTCTGCAAAGTAATAAGTCACAGAAAAGAAAACCATTTTGCTCAGTCCACTCTTCTGCTGCAAAAAAATAAGCAAAAGTCTTTCTCGTACAAACTGCTATCCATTAGATAAGTCTCAAGCAAAACTCATGTAACAACCCTATGAAATATATTCTGTTATCATCCATATTTTCCAGATGGCTGAAACACAGGGAGGTTAAGTAAGTGTCCAAGGTCATACTATTATATGTCAGATCTAGGATTTGAACCCAGAATATCTGGTCCCACAGCGTCTTCTCTTAACTATACCAAGCAGTATCTTCCTTGGTCATCCTACAGGGATCAGCCCTCTCTGGACAACTCAGAAATAGACTCTCTTCCCAGAAGGAAAGAAGGGCAAGACAGTTCTCTACCTGCTAAGTGTTATTGCCCCACCCCCCTTAACAATCTCCATTTACAAGGAATATTTTGTGCTCCTCTCTCTAGTCCGCTTCTTGTATTCTTAGTAGTTATGGTTCCACAACACCATACCTTATACCTTCAGCATGGAAAACGTCAAACAAAATGAAAAAGAAACAAAAGCATGGCTTTGGATATGAAAGTCAATTCAGCAATTGTCATATGATGCAACATGAGGCTTCCAGTGATGACAGGTAATTTTCTGGGCGGAGGAAGGAGAAAAGAATTAGAAGCCTATGGACACCACCTCTCTGGGTCTTTGGAACAAGACCTTTCTCAGAGGAAGACCAAAGCCTAATCAAGATGCATTGTCAAGATCCCGACAGCAGCTCTTGTATCAGATTGTTGTAAAATAAGTGAACTGTTTTCTGCCGCCTCCTGACCCTTCCACTCTGGCTAGCGTGGCACCCTAACAGACTGTTGACGGGTAGCAGCAATTCACCTTCTGCTGCTGGCTCTCCCACTCCAGGCCCCTCCCCACCCCAATACACACATTAGCCCTCTCGTGTATAATTTTGATTCCAATTACAAAGACTCTAATTCCTAAAAGCAACTGCTGCGAAGAGCAGAGACACAAAGCTGCCCCCTATGAGATGAAGTAGCAGAGGTGGACATCAGAGAAACTCATCTGGAGCTGGTAGCAGCGGGTTCAAGATTTTTTCTTTTTAAACCAATACTTTCATAAATCTAATTCAAAAGACAATAGGGAATGAGGGAAAGGGTGGGATGATATGGGAGAATGGCATTGAAACATGTTAATTATCATATGTGTAATCAATCGCCAGCCCAGGATTGATGCTCGGGGCTGGTGCAGCGAGATTTCCCTGGGTTGGGGGGGGGAGGGAGGAGGGAGGGGGGAGGGAGGGGTTTCTGGAAGGGGAGCATATGTAAACCCATGGCGATATCATGGCATTGTATGGCAAAAACAATAAAAGGGAGGAAAAAAAAAAGACAATAGGGAAAATATGCCAGATCTAAAAATGATGTTCTTGAGGTGTGGTCTTCAATCAGGACAAAGTCAGGGAAGATACGGTTCAAATTCAAATTGTGAAAACAGTCAGTCTACAGTGATGAGTATGTCTGCTGACTCTAGAGTTAGATTTTTCTGAGTTTGTCAAGACTGTGACAACAGCCACGTAATAATTTTCTCATCAAGACTCTTGTTCCAACCACATTTTCCACCTACTTTTGAGCTAGTACAGTTTAAAATAAAAACATTATAGAGTGGTGATATATGTATCCTTATGGCCAGTTCACATTGTTGGATGACAGAAACCAATACAACACTGTAAATCAATTACCCTCCAATTAAAAATAGATTATAGAGTGGTGAAAGTATTCAATATAATTCTATTTGACATTGTCATTTATGAAACAGGACAGTAGGCCTTGGTAAAACTCATAGAATTGTTCCACACAATGAGTGAATCAAAACGTGAACTTTGGACCTTAGTGATGATAGTGATCAATAGTAGTTTATAGATTATAAAAAATGCCCCGCATAGTGCAGGGAGTTACTAGCAGGGGAACGTGTCGGGGAGGAGGGAATTAGGGATTTATGGGAATCTGCTGTACTTTCTGTGGGATTTTTCTGTAAGCCTAGAAACTGCTCTAATAGATACCACTCCCCTTTGCAAATTAAACGCTCAAGTAACCTTTCCCCAGAACAGCTTGATATCAGGGTCCTGCCGGGGCCTTTTTGACCTTGTCCTTTTGGGGGCTATGGCTCAAACTTGGGGAGCTTCAGCTCCACTTGTGGGGCTTTGGCTCCAGTTTGGAGTGTTCTCCCTGTGAAGGGAAACTGTGTCTCCCATATTACAGGCGGTTTCTTTACCAGCTGAGCCACAAGGGAAGCCCAAGGCTGTATCAGGGCCATACTCCTAAGCTTTTATTACACTGTTATTGTATTATACTTCCTGTTCCCTGATGGTCACCAAACCTTTCTTGACCATTTCTTCTTTTTCTTTCCTCTCTCTCTTGTTTATCGTGTCTCTTCTGAGTTCACAAAACTGAAGTGTTTTCATTATCATCACTTCAGATCCTCATCTTCCTTTTCAATTTTTTCAAAGGGCAGGTGCTTTTTAGGTCCTTTGGTTAAGCGCTAATAAAGATAATGGGTTTTGGTCTTCAAAGAGTGAGTGGTGTTCTGATTTTAGAAGTGATCAATTGACTTTAGAAAGTACTGAAAGAAAATTCAGTGTGTCCTATGTTCAACCACTCTCTTAGCGGGTTTTTAGTGAAAGATCCAGCTGGATTAATGAGGAAAAGTCCTCTCTAGAAAAACACTGCTGTGTTATCACATTTGGAGTCAATGGAATGCATTTGTTAGCTTTGGGGCTTTCTGCTCATAGTTTGTACCTAACAATGTGGGCAAAAAGAGAGAACAGAAATAATCAAGAAGATATAAAAGAGTTGGTATAGTACTACTGCAGAGACTCCTCTATAAATTTAGTTGTAGAAACACAGGCAGTAACATTCGGAGAGGTATCAACTGACTCAGAATAATATGATCCATGGGCTTAACTCAGAACTTTGCCAGAGGGAAGTCATACACTTAAGTGGCTGCTGAATAGTCATGATTTGAATCCTTGTTCTGCTCTGGGGGCCCAGAGGGCTTTAAAAAGAAACTGTAGTTCCTTTCCATTAGCTTACAATATAGCGGCAATTGCTTCTTTAAAAGATGTATCTAAATAAGATGCCAAGATGACATACGCTTTTCAAACAATGGCGGTAGGATGTTCAACACAGCTATGGCTCTGTCTGGCACAATTCAATAGAAGTTCTCAATTTTCTTTGAAGGGAAATATTCCGTATGCAAAAAGCCCACACTCTATAGAAATGACAAGTGCAGTTGTCAGATCAAAGCAATGTTTTTAGTTATGGTTTTAGTGTGTTAATTTAGCTTTTCAGGGGTGGGATTACTTTTCTGGTTAGTTCATTAAGCTTGTATTGTTAAGATGTAGACTTATTGTCTGTATTTCCCTTTGGGCATCTGTGCAACAGAGATGACGAAGGGAAGGTCAGATACAAGCAAATTGGGGTTAATATTTTTTAAAAGAAAATGGACAGGGAGGTAGGCGCTCTGAGCTGTAATTTTGGTACTAATCAGTGAGCTGTTTGATCTTAGATAAGTGACGACTTTTCTAGCCCTCATTTTCATAATTTATAAATAATAAAAAATGACCTCTATTGTTGATTGGATTTAATAAAGTTCAGTTCAGTTGCTCACTTGTGTCTGACTCTTTGTGACCCTATGGACTGCAGCACGCCAGGCCTCCCCTGTCCATCACCAACTCCTGGAGTCCACCCAAACTCATGTTCATTTAGTCGGTGATGCCATCCAATTATCTCATCTTCTGTCATCCCCTTCTCCCACCTTCAACCTTTCCCAGCATCAGGGTCTTCTCAAATGAGTCAGCTCTTCACATCAAGTGGCCAAAGTATTGGAGTTTCAGCTTCAACATCAGTCCTTCCAATGAATACCCAAGACTGATCTCCTTTAGGATGGACTGGTTGGATCTCCTTGCAGTCCAAGGGACTCTCAAGAGTCTTCTCCAACACCACAGTTGAAAAGCACCAATTCTTCAGCGCTCAGCTTTCTTTACAGCCCAACTCTCACATCCATACATGACTACTGGAAAAAACTATAGCCTTGACTAGATGGATCTTTGTTTGCAAAGTTAATAAAGTTATATATATGTATATATATATATAAAACTGTGTAACCTTGATATCAGGGATCTATTAGTGAGCAAAGAAATACCTAATAAGTCATATTATTGTGCTTACAGTCATTTAGGATGAAAAATCTTAAACAGCTAATCCTGCTGCGTGCGTGTGTGCTCAGTTGCTTTAGTCGTGTCCAGCTCTTTGTGACCCTATGAATTGTTGCCCCCAGGCTCTTCTGTCCATGGGGATTCTCCAGGCAAGAATACTAGAGTGGGCTGCCATGCCCTCCTCCAGAAAATCTTTCTGACCTAGAGATTGAACCTCCGTCTGCCTATCTTGCATTACAGGCATATTCTTTACCCATTGAGCCACCTAGGAAGCCCAAATCCTTCTAATAAAGGTGTAACTATGTTCTGAGCTCAGAGCTTGATAGTAAAGGAGTGTGGCTCTCCTTTACCCTTAGCATAGCTAAGGGTACTGACTGGTACAGGGAAGGCAGGGAAAGCTTGTCTAAAAATCTATCCTTTAGTTGAGATCTAAAAGAGATAGCAAAGTGAAAGAGAGGAAATGTTCAACTGAGGAAACAGTATGTGCAAATATCCTGGGGTCTGAAGAATGGTGACTTTGGTAAACTGGAAGAAGGCCAGGGTGCCTGGAACAAGAGTATGAATTGGAGCAAGTTTCTGGAGGAAAAAAGAGAGGAAGGCAAAGCCAGAATAAACAGTTTTACAGCATATCTTCAGAGTCTTTGTTTTCTTCCCAGTGACAAGAGGAACTCAATTTCTTCAGTTAGATCTTGTGAAGATTAAATGGGACACAGTATACAAAATGCACACTCATGGACATAGAATAAATGTTCATTAAATGAGACCTAATTGTAATCATTTCAGGAGTCTCTAGCTAAATGATTTAGACAATGGGGGAGCTATTGTAAGTGGAAATACTGCCTTAATAAAAAATGTTCAGAATGGGTCTAGAATCATGAAAGAATCAAGCCAATGTAGGTATTTACTATCTGTCACAACCCAATACTTGTAAGCAGATTGGACTCACCCAAGGATCATGTCCTTGATAAATGATGAGGTCAACATATGGATGCCAAAGCACTGTAATTACCTTGGGCCCCCCATGCTCTCCTCCTGGCTTTGCACCTCTACTGTCCTGTTCTACGTATCTGTTCACCCTTGGCATTGTCTCTTGATTTCTGAAACTCCTTTGCTCTTTGGGTTTGCACATTGATTTTGATTTTTACAAATTGACCCTTGCTGTTTTCTGTGCCTAAAACTGCAATTTTGTCTGCAACTCTCTTCATTGCCCAGTCACCTTGTCTAGGGTCCTGTCCTTTGTTTTTAGCCTACGGCATTTAAAACTCTAAAAAAGATTCAGATAGTCAGTGTGCTGAGCATATATGAGGCATTCAATATGTAGGTATTGATTGGCATATTGGCTGCAGATTGGAATCATGAAAATCAGTGGAAGCCTAATAATAGATTAATGAAACAAGGTCATTGGAGTGACCCTCAGAAAACTATTTGCTTGCTCTATCATTGATTACAGAGGGGAATTATAACCGCCCCAGGGCAGCTGTGAAGGGCTAATTCACACAATATTGTCACAGTTCTCTGACTCTCCCTTTCATGGACAATATTCAATCAAAATTCTTGCTGCGCTACATGCTGATGCCAGCAAGACCTCTGAGTTGTCACAGAGCTCTCCTGTGAATACAGCGAATTTGGTTACCTGGTGTCTATCGCTACTTAGGTGACCTACAGACAGATGAAACTTAACATGTCCAGGGTACAATTTATTACCATATCCTAACCATTTCTCCTGTATTTCCTAACTCCTGTCAGAAAGCTGGGTATGAACTTTAATACTTCCCAACACTCATCTACCATATTCAATCAGTCTCCAAGACCTGCCTGTCTTATCAACTAAATAGTCTCTTTAAAATTTGCCTACTTCTCTCCCTATCCACTCAGTTTTCTTAGAATGCATAATTTCTAGTCTATAATTAACACACAAGACTTCCAACTGACATGCTTGTTTTTTAACTTGATCACTTCATCCCCACCCATGCATTTTCCATCCTGTATGTAGTCAAGGAGGGCTTTCTAAATTTTATACTTGATCATGTCATTTTCCTACTGGAAAAATCTTCACATAGTTCCTTCTTGCTATTTGAATGAATCAGGCTATTTAACATGGACTATAAATTCTTTCATGACTTTTTCCTCAGGGGGTTCATTACTCCTAAACTTTTCCTTGCTAACCATTCTGAAATATTTGCTTTTCCATGAATATGTCATTTTCTCTTTCATTTCTGGTCCTTTGCCTATACTTTGACCTCCCCCAAAGCAGTCTCCCTCCCATTAAACCTTCTCTAGGCTGGTCCCAGTTATCCTCAGATTTCCATGTCAATGTCAGCTCCTCCAGGAGAGAGTTAGTTGTCCTCCCCTTCCACCAGCATCCTGCATTTACTCCATCCAACCAGTTGTTGACTTTGTTGACATTACTTGTTTACTTGTCTTATCTCACTCTCTCAATTACAAATTGGTTAAGAGTGGAGATAATCTATCTTATTTTCATTTGATTACCAGCATCATATACAATGCATAGCCAAGAACTAGCTTAAAACACATTTGTTGAATAAATCAGTAAGTGCATGAAAAGTTAATCAAAGGTGTGCTTATAGAAAGACATCCATAAATGCCATTTTATTCTAAGATGATTGTATACTATATATCAAACCAAAAGCACCTCTGGATTTAAAAACTACACACTTAATTCAAATTTGTCCCGGAAGAGACAGATAATCTGGCAAATTCTAGATGCTAATGAGCTGCATTGAAGTAAATACCACATTCCAGGCAAATCATGTTTTCTATGTGTCATTAGAGTGACATAACTGACCCAATATCATATATTTTATTCTTTCCCCAGACGTTTACTATTTTCAGCCAAAAAAAAAAAAAATCCAAAGATTACAAAATTGAGTCGTTTGCCATTTCTTGTGAGGCAATGTTGACTTAAACATAGAGTTAGTTTTGCTATCTCAGTGTCTAGTGGCTTATAGGTAGCTAGATTAAATAACTATAATAACTATAATGTACGTTAAAATGTATTAGATTTGGAATCAAATGACAGGGCTTTGCCACTTACTAGCTAAAGGATATTCTATCAATTTTATCAGCAAAACACATTTTTAAATCCTTTTACTTCTCTCACTTTTCTGTTACTAACTCCAGTTCAGTTCAGTTCAGTTGCTCAGTCTTGTCCTGCTCTTTGCGACCCCGTGAATCACAGCATGCCAGGCCTCCCTGTCCATCACCAACTTTCAGAGTCTACCCAAATCCATGTCCATCAAGTCAATGACACCATCCAGCCATCTCATCCTCTGTCATCCCCTTCTCCTCCTGCCCCCAATCCTTCCCAGCATCAGGGTCTTTTCCAATGAGTCAACTCTTCACATGAGGTGGCCAAAGTATTGGAGTTTCAGTTTCAACATCAGTGCTTCCAATGAACACCCAGGACTGATCTCCTTTAGGATGGACTGGTTGGATCTTCTTTCAGTCCAAGAGACTCTCAAGAGTCTTCTCCAACACCACAGTTTAAAAGCATCGATTCTTCAGCCACTGAGTTTTCTTCACTGTCCAACTCTCACATTCATACATGACTACTGGAAAAATCATAGCCTTGACTAGATGGACCTTTGCTGGCAAAGTAATGTCTCTGCTTTTTAATTTGCTATCTAGGTTGGTCATAACTTTCCTTTCAAAGAGTAAGCGTCTTTTAATTTCATGGCTACAATCACCATCTGTAGTGATTTTGGAGCCCCCCAAAATAAAGTCTGACACTGTTTCCACTGTTTCCCCATCTATTTCCCATGAAGTGATGGGACCAGATGCCATGATCTTAGTTTTCTGAATGTTGAGCTTTAAGCCAGCGTTTTTACTCTCCACTTTCACTTTCATCAAGAGGCTTTTTAGTTTCTCTTCACTTTCTGCCATAAAGGTGGACTACCATTATTTATCACTTAGTCTGCTCAGTAGCCTCAGTTCCAAGCTTTTTTGTTTTTTGTTTTTGTTTGTCATATGTCAATCCAGTCTCCATTCTTGATATGGTCAGGACTCTCTTTTCAGAGGACACACTTGGTTCTGATATCTCTCTGCTTGAAACCCTTCAGTGACTTCCCATTGGTTTCAGGATAAATTCAAACTCCTTATCATTATCTAGAAGGGTTTGCATGATTTGGCCTCTGGTTACACTTTTCCCACCATTTTTCTTCCATGTAATACCACATTTCCTCCAGCTCTATTTTTTTTTCAATTACCCCCACTACACTGGCTTTTCTTGGGAAGTCATTAGAGCAATGCTCAGTGTCATTAATATTCCCTGTTGTTTATGAATAGATCAAGCCTCATGTTGTATAGTCCACTGTCTTCTCCAGGCAGGACTTTGAGCTTCTGTTGCTCTCAGAACAAGGCCTATATACTTGGAATATGGTGAGTTGTAGAATGCACAGTTCTGAACACAGATAGGCCTGGGTTTAAATATCTAAATAAATCACTATTTAATAATAATAAGAAGAATAAAAACATTCACTTATTATTAGTGCAGATACTATATTAAATTGGTTTGCATGTATTACCTCTTTTAGTCTTCAAAAAACCATACCGTATCATTATTCCCAATTTATGCATAAAAAAGTTAATTTTTAAATAATGTTTTCTCAAGTCATAAGTGGTGATTTAAAGCAAAGTCTGGTGACTTTACAGCCAGAACTTAGCTTCTATCATATTCATCATATACAGAAAATATGATATAATCAGTACTTAGCACAGTACCTGGGACATTTTAACCTTTTATAATAAATAAATTTCCTTGTTATTTCTCCTTTAGAGGAGGAATCAACCCTTTCCCCTCTCTGTCTAACCACATTCTTTTCTATGCTTCAGTACCAGGTTCAGGCATAGCTTTTCTCAACCCCTGGTGTCCCCTGAATCCACCACTCATTTTGACTTTTGCTCACTCACTGGGCAAGACCATCAACTCCTGCAGGGCACTGGTTATTTTCCATGTTTTTGTGGCATTCCTCTCAGCACCTTGCACAGTGCAATGTAATTATAGGCCAATCAATAAATGCTTGTTGAATGAATGCATTAAACCTCATGATCAATCTTCTGACCTTGAACTCAGCACAATGTTCTAAAGAGTTGAGCTAACTTGTTAGGCCAAGCACAATTAAAAATCATATGTATTTTATATGTGTGTGTGTGTGTGTGTGTGTGTGTGTGTGTGTGTGTGTGTGTGTTTCTTAAGGGCTTCCCTCATAGCTCAGTCGATAAAGAACCTGCCTGCAATGCAAGAGACTTGGGTTCGATCCCTGGGTCGGGGAAATCCCCTGGAGAAGGAATTGGCAACCCACTCCAGTATTCTTGCCTGGAGAATCCCATGGACAGAGGAGCCTGGCGGGCTACAGTCCATGAGGTCGCAAGAGCAGGACACGACTGAGTGATGTTCACTACTATGTTTCTTAAAGGAGAACTTTGTGATCCCAATTATTGGTGAGCCCAGTAGCTTTTGACTGGGGAGATTTCTCCCCAGAATACATTTGGCAATGTCTGGAGACATTTTTGGTTGTTGCAGTTCTGGGTTGTACAACTGGCTTCCAGTGTGGAAGGACCCAGGATGCTGCTAAATATTTTACAATACACATCAGCTTCCCACAGCAAAGAATTATCCAGCCCCCAATGTCAACAGTGCCAAGACTGAGAAAACCTGGGTTAGATAAGATATCAAAAGAGATTATAAAATTTACATAGGAATTTATTGAAGAGTTTTTGTGCATCTATGTTGCATGTGATTTTGGATTGTGTGTAAATGCATGAGGGCTTCCCTGGTGGCTCAGTGGTAAGTAATCCTCCTGCAATGAAAGAGACATGGGTTTAATCCCAAGTTGGGAAGACCCCTTGGAGAGGGAAATGGCAATCCACTCCAGTATTCTTGTCTGGGAAATCTCATGGACAGAGGAGCCTGGTGGCTACAGTCCATGGGATTGCAAGAGTCATAAATATGTGAAAAATAGGAAGAAATCTCTACTGTTAAATTCTTTTTGAATCAAAATTTCAAAGATACTAGGAAAAAATCATATGTAGTTAAACTTCGCTAATTCAGAAGAATGTGAGGGAAAGTCATTCCCTACTGTGTGATTTATGTAAGAACAGCCAAGTTTATAATCTGACACAATATACAGTAGTTAAATGTGGCAACTAACAAATGATCCTTACAAAGAGATTCTTAAAATGGCTATGAATTGCCTGTAATTGATGTGTTTATATTCAAAGGAGTGATGATGAAAAATTTTTTAAATTTTGCAAAATTTTTGAAATAACTTCTAACACTTCCCTTTCTCATACCTTTATAATCTCAACTAAGAATCACAAACCATGCATCAAATTCCCATCGTTGTTGTTTAGTTGCTAATTTGCGTCTGACTCTTGTGACCCCATGGACTATAGCCTGCCAGGCTCTTCTGTTCATGGAATTCTCCAGGCAGGAATACTGGAGTGAGTTGCCATTTTCTTCTCCAATGGGTCTTCCTGACCCAGGGATCAAACCCATGTTTCCTGTATTGCACGCAGATTCTTTACTACTGAGCCACCAGGGAAGCCCCCAAATTCCCATTAGAAGCATGCAAATTAACTAATCATTTGATGCTAACATCATAATCACATAGTTATTAAATTGAAATACTTTAAAACACACACACACACATACTCACAGCAGCCAGATCTTTGTATGGAAGCTAGGAACAGAGTTATGAGTAAAGAAAAAAGCAAAAAAATAAATAAATAAAAGGCTGTAAGAGAACTCAGGCTTATTTGGTATACAGCTTATGTATCTAAAAGAAAAATGTTTTTATATCAACTATTCTAATCTATTTTTCAGTAGATTCTATTTTTTGGAGCAGTTTTAGGTGCACAGCAAATGAGCATCAAGTATAAAGATTTCCTGTATATCTTCTGTCCTGACCCCTGAACAAAGGTCTGTGTCGTCAACACCCCCAGCAGAGTGAGAGCCTTTGTAACAATTGACGGATCTACAGTCATACGTCATTATCACCTCCAGTCCGTGGATTACCTTAGGGTTCACTCTATATGCTGGGTATTCTCCGGGTTTTGACAAATGCTTACTGAGATGTATCCACCATTTTAGTATCATCCAGGGTAGTTTCACTGCCCTAAAAGAATTACTTAATTTTTTAAAGTAAAAATCAGGAAAACAAGGGCTCATAAAGTTACTCACTACCAGGAAGACAGTTTTCATGTTAAAGAAAAGCCTGTTTTTCTTAGGTTTTCTTTTTCTTTATTTATACAAAGAAATTTCATTTCCAAGGGAAAACTGGAAGGTCTACCACTGGAAACCAGACATAGAAATGCTTGCACGTTCAACCCTGAAGTTTTCTCTTTAACCACATTATCTTTTGACGTATGAAGGAATTTGCTCTATAAAAGTTTCCATGCCTGGAGTATAGAGAAAGTTGTGAAACATCAGACAATGAGAAGACTGGTTATAAAAGAAACTTCTTGTAAAACAGTGAGTTTTAACCATGAATTCTTCCAGTTCTGAATCCTGCAAGATCAGGGAAAGCTTGACAAAATGTAAATGTTAAAACTTTCGGGCAAGACAAATGAACTTGTAAAAGCATATTTGCATCCATGCAAAAGAACCTGCTACAAGAAGGTGTAATGGGGGCAGTTTGGATGAAACATGAAACTAAACACATGCATGAATATTACCAGCAAAGTTAAAATAAAGTGAAGCAGATGTCTACTTGCTTAAATAGGTCATTTCTGTGTTAGGAAGTAAAAACTGAGCTTGAGAAATAATAGGATATATATTAGGCTTAATCACTAATGACTGTGTGGTTCAAATAATTCTGTCACTTCTGTGAAAAGTAGACTTTTTAGTAACTTTACTTGAAATATCTGAAAGTGAGAATATTCTGATAGTATGAAAAACACATTTCCAATGTCATAGTTGTTTTTAAAAAAAAAAACAAATACTAGGAGAAGCATGCTGATGCCATGTAATGAGTCATGGGTTAAGGGTGTAGAGGTCAGACAATTTGTGTTTTACTCAGTCCTGCTGTTAACTGTGTGACCTGTCACGTAACTTCTGTGATCAACAGTTTACACATTTAAAATGTCATTGAAATTGGGGGCTCACTTCTGATTTTCTTGACTGGGAGAATACTTGCTTAAATCCTAGGGACAGGAAAACGGAGAACAGTTGGTGATGAGGAATTGACAAGAAGACAAAGATAAGCTCAGTGCTGGAGGTGACATGTCTTTGGTTAGCAGGAGGATTAATCCACGAGGAGTTTCACGTCCTCATAAAATACAGCTTTGAAACGTGCTGCTCTTATTATGAAGGTATAGAGGTAAGACCTTCACTGGGAAAAAAGTACATGCCAGGCCTCAGTAGACTGTCTGATGGAGGAATTAAACAATGAACGATACACATGCCATGTCTGCCTATACTTCCCATCCTCAGTATTGCCTGCCCTCACATCTCTGAGTGTAAGTGGCTGCAAGCCACATCCCTTTATGAACACAGTTGGGTGGGGAAGAGAGATGAATGGGTCCTTTGATTTGGAAGATCTTGTCTTTTAATTATTTGATGACTATCTTCTATTCCAAAACTTATGAGCCTCTCTCTCATTATAAAAATAATAACTGTCATTGCATGTTGGGCACTATTCACATATAAATTTACAATTTTATAAGGTATATATTATTACTTGCATTTTACAAATGAGCAAATCTATATTCAGATAGGTAAAGCAGTTTGAACAAGTCCCCACAACTGCTCAGTAAAAGAAGAAAGATACCACCTCTAGGTTTGCTTGGATGAAATCTGAATTTTCCTGGTATTCTTTTTGTGGACCCATGTGGCTCTCTTTTATAAAACTGGAGAGGTCCTTCATGCCCGGGATGGACTCCAGGTCTGCTGTTGTTTCTAATGATGAATTATGGTCATGGTTGCCTTGTAACCCAAGCTTCTCGGAACACTAACTTTGGCGACCACCTGGCTAGAGTGATTTATTGAAAAGTGACTGTTCTTGATTCGATGCACAGAAGTGCATCACAGTGCACCTTGGGGTAGTTATATCGTGGATGAAGAGCTGCCGGGGCAACCACCCATGGAGTTGTTTATGTCCTGGAGCTGCGGTACATGGCACCCCAGAGGGCTCTTCCTCCTGCTGAGGTTCTAAGGCTGCAGGCATGGAGGTCAGGGTGGTGGTGGGGGATGAGCACTAACCTATTGCCATGGAGACAGGGATGCCGATAAAGAATGGGCATCTTGAGGAAGAAGCATCTAGAGTAGCCGTATTGTACTTCTCAGAAGGTCCTGGTGGAATTAAACAAAAATGCTGACCTTTTTCAAAAGGCCCATGCATAATTTATAACACACCTCCTAAACTGGTTCCCTCAACCTTTTTTGCTTTAAATATTCAATGGTTTATGCCACATTCAAGTTCCAGTTCAAATATATAATCAAATTCTAAAAACATTTTCACCTTAATAGGCTCTTTGGTTGAAATGAGGTGATGATGTGGCTCATCTACCTTCAATAGCAAAAGTGGACATTGGTGGATTTATTTTTGCATTTGAATTCCATTTGAAGAGCATTTGTGATTCTTTGAATAAAAGCTTCACCAAATAGCCTCTATTTTTAGCTGTATTTAATTAAAATTTTAAGAATAGACCTTTCCTTCTACACTGGAAACCAACCAAATTTTGTGGATAAAACATGAAGAAGAAAGTTAACCAGTACATACTAAACAATATTTTTTAAAAATCAATTTTATACAAGTAAAATTGTTCTCACAAAAAGGCAATACTTAGCTCGTAAAGGTTTTTCAAGGATTAAGATGTGGTATGGGTATGGAAAATTCAAAAGCCTACAGAGGACCGAGAAGACAAAATATTGCATGACATCTCTTGTATATGGACTCTAAAACGAAATGATACACATGAACTTATTTACAAAACGGAGACTCACAGACTTAGAGAACTAACTTATGGTTGCCTATAGGAAGGGATAGTTAAGGGGTTTGGGATGGATATGTACACTGCTATATTTAAAATGGATAACCAACAAGGACCTACTGTATAGCACATGGAACTCTGCTCAGTGTTATGTGGCAGCCTGGATGGGAGGGGAGTTAGGGGGTGAATGGACACATATATGTGTATGGCTGTGTCACTTCACAGCATTGTTAATATCACAACATTGTTAATCAGCTATACCTCAGTATAAAGTAAAAAGTTTAAAATTGTTAAAAACGCCTGGAATTGACCACATATCCAAAAAAAACCTCTTCTCTTCTTCTTAGTGCAAGAAAGCACACACTTCAACCTATCTCTGAAAAGAGATGTAGTTATGTGACCTGCTAATCTGTGCATAAAGTAGATGTCAAAAGAAAAACAACAACAACAAAAAAGTCTGCAGGAGCCAAGGAGACTATACACATAGGAGAATGGGCTGAATGCCAGGCAACAGGGCCTGAAGCAAATTGGAGAGTGCGTGTTCAACCTGAAGTAGGCATTTGCTAGTCAGCTTTGCCATTGTTTAAAAATGGAGAAAATGGTAACATTTCCTAAGCTTTAAATAAAGACAACTGATTCAAAATACTAAAACATCCATCAGTTTAAAAAATGCAAATACACAGAAAAATATGTCATAGACTGCCAATGTGAGGCCTCAGATGACGTCTATTAAAAGCTTAGCATAGTGCCTAGCACCTAGTGAGTCTTAATAAAGGCTAACTATCCTTATTTCTTTTACTTGGAAATATGCTGAGAGGTTTGTGCTTTTTTCTTGTTTGTGGATGGGGAGTTTTAAGGGTCCATGATCTGAGTTGGTGGTGACAGAGCCTGGCCTGGATTTCTTTGATCTCAAGTCTCAGCTACCTACCCAGGAGTAAGTAGTTAGGAGTGTTCTTTAATAGCTTATAGTTTTTTAATGTTGATCCCCATGATATTTATGTATGCATGTATTTATGTACATATGAAGAGGACTCATACATAGACGTCTCCGTTAAAAAAGCTGAGCGGTATTCCAGATTCACTGCTTCTAGGCAGAATTACTCTCACTGTGACAGCATTCAGACAGGGTCTGAATTCATAGCTGTAAAACCCCTTTCTTATGTTCAGAGAATGAGTCTTTAAAGACCCTTTGTGGCCTCAGACTAAATGTTAGGTTCTCTAATATTTTGCTACTTTGAAGACAAAGACATTTCAAATAGACAGAGGTCTCTTTCATTCTTGATAATGCTTATAAAGCAAGAACTATGAAGGTAATAGTTCTTATTTTGGCTTCTTTGTTTCCCAGGTTCAATGGGAACCTGTAGAATGTCTACATTCCAGTCAGGAGAACCAAAAAGCAAATGAAAGTCAGTGAAGAGATGTGCGCTAATGATCCAGGAAGTACAACAAACTCAGTGAGTGGAAAGGTGAGCTTTTGATGCAGGAAGTAGAACTAGATCAATAAAGCGAAGGTGAATTCATGTCCCGGGAAGTAGAAGGTGATCAGTGAGTAGAAAGGTGAGCTTGTAACCCAGAAAGTAGAATAAGGTAGGCAAATAAAGGAAAAGAGAAAGTAGCTCTTAGAAGCCAAGGATGATTATTTTTTAAATTTTGTTTTTATGCCAAGGAAAAGGCCAATAGCACCAGGGATTATTTGAAAGCAGGAAGCTCAACTCATGTTCTGTGACAATCTAGAGGGGAGGGGTGGGGAGGGAGATGGGTTCAGGAGGGTGGGATATATGTATACCTGTGGCTGATTCATGTTGATGTGTGGCAGAGGCCAACACAATATTGTAGAGCGAGTGTCCTCTCTTAATTGTATTCCGTTCTGTACTTCTCGATATTGTACAATTATAACCCTTGATGATTAAAAAAGAAAGAAAGAAAATCAAAGCAGAAAAAAAAAAAAGAATGACTGATCACCTTAAATTAGACTTTGTAGGTTTTCTGCTTTGAAGCTGTGAGGTTTTTACTTAAACTTTCCCTGACTCAGCTTTCTCATCTGTAAAATTGAGATAATAATACTGCTTGCATCACGGGTTGTTCTGAGAGTTAAATAGTCTATGCAAATGCTTAGTCTGCTGTCTGATTTAGAGTAAATAATAAATATTATTATCATTATTATTCTCCTTTTAAATGTTACAAATTGTCTTTCTCCTTCTTTTTATCTTTTTTATTTTATTTTTTTTTATTGTTTTTGCCATACATTGTCATGATATCACCATGGGTTTACATATGTTTCCCCTCCGGAACCCCCCTCCCTCCTCCCTCCCCCCCGGGAAATCTCGCTGCACCAGCCCCGAGCATCAATCCTGGGCTGGCGATTGATTAGACACATGACAGTTAACATGCTTCAATGCCCTTCTCCAATATCATCCCACCCTTACCCTCATCCACAAAGTCCACGAGTCTATTCTATACATCTGTGTTCCTTTTGCTGTCTCACATGCTGTGTTCTCCGTTACCGTCTTTCTAAATTCCATATATATGCGTTAATATACTGTATTGTTGTTTTTGTTTCTGTCTTACTTCACTCTGGATAATGGGCTCCAGTTTCGTCCATCTGAGTAGAATTGCTTCAAATGAATTTTTTTTTAATGCTGAGTAATATTCCATTGTGTATATGTACCACAGCTTTCTTATCCATTCATCAGTTGATGGGCATCTAGGTTGTTTCCATGTC